>JAPYMA010000262.1:0-114654 GCA_035041965.1 Anisakis pegreffii | reverse complement strand
GCTTGACCACTTTTTATCTTTACTCATAATTACCTTTCCCAGCTTTAGCCAACTACTGGAGCGCTTGAGATATTCTTAGTAACCTAATTACAATGAGACTTTGGGACTGAATTCGGGAGGTGTCCTGCCGCACTCTTAGGGATTAGTAGTATGACTATTGTCCTTGGTAAAATATTATTAACAATATCGATAGTAATGCGATGCTGCAGTTACTAATAGAATTTTATTCAGGTATCATTGCTTGCGATCCGCTTTAGCGGATCGCAAGCGGCGATCATCGTACAGTGGACGGATGTTCTTAATTTTTCATGGTCAGATTTAATTTTTTTGGTTAGGTGTAATTTTTTAATGGTCAGATTTAATTTTTTTCTTGCATTCTATCCATTGTTTTGCAAAGTTTTGCCTATTCAATTCGACTGTGTTTGACTTCGGATTCATTTAGGTTTCTTTTAAATGTAGATGGATTTGACTGCAGGAAAAAAAGTAAAGTGCGCCGCCAGATCAAAGGAAAATTGCAATGTGAACTATGGATGTTTCATAGCAAGCAACTGTTACAGGTGCGTTATTGAATCCTGGTAGTGTTCCGTACTTTCTCATAATAATCAAAGGTTCGAGTACGTCTTTTTAAACTTTAAGCGTTCTGTTCCTGAATTCTTTGTGTTTTTGTAAGGTTATGATGTATCCTCAGAGATATTAATCTAAAATCTTCACTACGTTGAAAAACGGAACAAAGGAGAGGGAAGCTTGGTTTTTTTTAAAATCCATTTTCATCTATTTAATAGCGAGGAAATGTTGTAGTTACGGCATAGTATACTGGTAAAGGTCGGCGTTTTGGCATGGCATGCCAGGGTTCGTTACCCGTTTATCAGTTTTCTAATACATCCTTTCAGAATTTCATTTTCTGTCTACCTTTGGATTTTTGTTATACTGAGAGGTTTTGATATAGTTTATCCTGGGAGGTATTAATCTGCCCTTTTCGCTATACCGAAAAACCGGAAATTAGGAGGGAGTTTGGCATATTTTTCTCAATCTATTTTCGTCTATTCCATAGAAAGAAATTGTTATAGGTGCGTCCTAGTACAGTGGTAGTGCTTTACGTATTGACGTGCAGGGCAGGGTTCGTTCCCAGTTTATGAATTTTTTGACATTTTCTTTCGAAATTTTGTTCCATCTCTAGCTTTATGCTTTCGAGGCTTATGGTCTGTCCTAAGAGATAATAATTTACCCTTTTCGCTATTTCGAAAAACCGAAAATGAGGAGGGAGTTTGGCATTTTTTTCGGAATCTGTTTTCGTCTATTCCATAGAAAGAAAACGTTATTGGTGCGTTCTAGTGCAGTGGTAGTGCTCTACGCATTAACGTACACGGTAGGGTTCGCCCCCTGTTTACGAAATTTTTGATACTTTCGTACAGATTTTTATTTCAGGTGTTACTTGGGGTTTTTGAGGCTTGTGGTGTATTTTGAGAGCCATTAATCTGCTTTCTTCACTATCTCGAAAATTAAAAAAAGCAGGGGATTCATGTAGGATTTTATGTAAGGTTTGGTGATCCATTTTCAGATGAATGTGCAGTCGAGACTGGACAAGATGGAAAGGATTTGAAAGATGGGAAAGCATACTTATCAGAGGAGGGGGGGGGGAGGATTGGAGGATGAAAATGCGGAGGAGAAGTCGTCAACAGTGGCAGCGCTTTTGAAACTGTGATCTTTTAATCAGTTTGTTGTGATATTCAATTGTTGTATTTTGTGCTTATGAAATTTGATTGTACTTAATGTCGCATCGTCTTAGGTCTCAGTACCCTTTGCCCATTTTGAGAATGCGAGAGAGGGTGATCAGATTCGTGATTTTCTAAATGTCATCGCTTACTGCACGGGATGCTTCAAAATTTTCCTCATTCATCCCATTTTCGACGTTATCCCCTCTCAATATCGCAAGTTTTTTTTTCGTTTCATCAATGAGGCGATGCGACAACATTTTTTCTTGATCACTTTGCTTTCTGTGGCTTTTTTCATTAGTGTTGTATTGTTGATCTTAGCGCTGTTGTCGCACCATCTCCTTCATCGTATCCGTCAAATTCTATGTAAAAATAACTCAAACTCTCCCCAAAATATTTTCGGATTTGATTCTACCTTATACCAGATGGCATGCAACGCCATCTGGACTGTTTTGACCAAATTACACATGGTGCAACAGCAAGATAAAGGTTTTCTTCGTTGTCGGTTTCTTTATTCACGTTCGCCACCTAGAGGAGGACACCTCTCGATGCGGAGCCGTCGGGTGATGATGCATTGAGATTGTCCTTTCCTCGAAACGGTCTCCTAGCGTTGGCGTTGTCACGCATCTGGTGTGCTGTGGCGCGTCTCGCGTTTGAGACCGTGTGGCGCTTTTTGTGTGATGGCCGGCTGGGGAGGATCCCGTGCAGTGCGGGTTGACTTGGCCGTTTGCCATCCCCTCGTTGTAAAATCGAGGCGGTGGGGTGCTGCTGAAAAATTTTTTAAAATTGGCACATTGCCAATTTGAAAAAACTGAATGTAGTGGCGATTCGCCAGAGTTGGCACTAGGCCAAGTGAACATTTGTAGTGATAAATTGCTTGAAAATTCCGGAAATCATAACGACGGTTGATCTGCTGTTTTTGGAAGCAAATTAATTAATTTGTTGATTTCGAGAAAGCAGTTGATAATGTGCGAAGACTATGTTTTCATGGATGCGATTTGCAATTGTGAATTGATTATATTCGTTATATGAATCCGTCTGTGTTCTCTATGTGTATTAGACCACACGCCATTTCACCTTGATATTAATTTCAGGACTACCTATTGTATCTTGAAATCCACGGAGGTGGGTAATGACTTCTGGTTCATTTGTGGCTTCTACTGATCAAGGAAGTAGCTCGACAGTGAGGATCGAAGAAGATGGACCTCCGGTGGCTAACTACCCGATAATTCCTCGAGATGAGCTCGAGCTGTGTGAGCAACTGGGTGCCGGTGCTTATGGATCGGTCTATCTTGGAAAGTGGAAAACCAAAGGGAAAGTAATGACTGTGGCGTTGAAAAAAGTTTTTATGCTTGAAAAGGAAGTACGTTTATTTTTCAATGGAATATTATCGTCGTTTCTTCAAGAATCATGAATTGAATCCCACTTTGTTTGTGTTTGTTCGTTGTGTCTTTATTCTAATTTTACCTATTGTTTATTCTGCCTAACAAATTTTGCGTAACTTCTCAATAGGTTGTCGAAATGAAGTCGTCCCATCATACTAAGTCGTTTCAGGCTGATATTTTGTCCAGAATTCGGCACCGCAATATAATTCAATTTTATGGTGTTTCGAAAACAGATCCAGACTTCTTTATCGTTACAGGTTTGTTGTTACAAATTTCGAATTTTTAACTAAGTACCTGTTCGATATTTATTTCTGGCACATTGCAGACGGATATGCAATGATTTACTATGAAAAAAATGGATATGCAATGATTTACTATGAAAAGAATGTTTTTGCCAAAGAATGGATTTCTCATTTTGCTGAATTTGGTTTTCAAATGATTTCTCATCAGCTATTGCTAGACAAGGTAGTATTGGTTAATCATAAAATTTTTAACGTCATCCAGTAACTTGTAATATTTAACCACAGACTTATCAGTATCTCTAAACTTTAGCAGAGCGGTTGGATAATATTATCATAATTAACTTACAGAATTCGCCGAAGGCGGATCATTATACGATTATCTGCATAATCCAGAAAACCCTGACCTCGATTTCCAACAAATCATTTCTTGGGCTATACAGGTTATTTCATTTTGCATCATTCAAAAGCGACTCGCTTCTTATGTTCTTAACGTCTTCCTTTTTATAAAGTTCCAATTCATTCATTTATTCACTCACTCTCTTAGAATCTCAGAAGTGAATCCTCGTTGGTCATTCAAACAATATTTATGAAAAGCAATTTCAAATAATATTTATGTAGAAAGTTGATGGATTTGTTAAAATCGAGAACTTATTTTTAAGCAGTTGGAATGACAGTAACGTTGTTTGAGAATTCTCAGAATTGCTCGGGAAAGTGCAGTAGTCAAATGAAGAAGCGTTCAATTGACAGTTCATTGAACGTGTTTCGCGGGTTTAACATTTATAAATTTTTGTTCAGATCGCCTCAGGAGTGGCTTACTTACATTATGAGGCTCCAGAAACAATAATTCATCGCGACCTCAAATCGAAAAATATCGTCTTAACTGGTGAACACATTTGTAAGTTGTGCGATTTCGGTACGTCGAAGAATTTGACTCATTCATGGACTGAACCGTCGTGGGGTGGCACGGCTGCATGGATGAGGTGAGTTTTGTCGGTCGATCAGTTTATGTTTATTGATTGCATAATCTGACGTTGAACATCTTTATCATCATACCAGTCCCATATATTTTTATTGTCGTTAGTCAATTTTCAGTCCCGAAATAATCCTCCAAAATGAAGGCATCACAACGGCGACCGATGTGTGGAGTTATGCTGTCGTTCTATGGGAAATGATCTCACGAGAGGTATTCACAATCATTTTCACCTCATCGTCTTTGCATTTCATTTTGAGATAGATGTGTTTTGTTGTTGCAGGTACCGTATAAAGGACTTACTGAATTTTGCGTGTATTCTTTGATTGCCCAAAAAGGCGTGACTCTGGTGATACCCGAAAAATGCCCGTCGGCTTTTGCATGGTACGTACGATTTTACTGATTTTGTTTTTTTCACTTGAGGTGGCGAATATGGTCGTGAAACGGCGTAGAAACTAGTCGAGAAGTTAATGATTAAATTTGTATCGATATCGTTCGGTGTTACTGAAATGAATGACTTTCAGTCTGATGAAAAGTTGTTGGAAAGTAAACCCAAAAGAACGGTACACTATGCATCAAGTAATTGACGCGTTGAACGCTATGCGGGTGAATGCGGAACTGAGCAAAGAATGTGGCCACTTCTTGAAGCATAAAGATGAATGGAAATGTGAAATTGAACAACAACTCGAGGAAATTGAGGTCACTTAGTGCTCAGTATCATTTCATCAGTGTTTGTTGTGTTTTTTTGAGTGCATGCTGACTGTGTTGATATTAGTAAAAGTGTAATTAATAAATCTTTTGATGAGTTTAATTTCGTTTTGTATTTCAGGCACAGAAAATAGATTTTGCGATAAAAATGGGAGAATTAAGTCGTCGAGAGAACGCTTTGAAGAAGAGAGAAGCAACGCAAAGAGGCAAGTATGGAGAGGAACAACTTGAAGGCGACGTGGCGTTGTGGGATGAAGAGCAAGTTTGTCAATGGATTCGACAGATATGCAAAACACTAGGTTAATTTCTTTTATAGATTTGTTTCGTTGAGCTGTTTGTTTTATCAGCAAATTGGTATCATTTGCGAAAGCAACTTCAGCCGATCGTTTCATCGTTTCGAGTAAGACTTTCTGAACGAGAGATTACATTTGAATCACTGAACAAAAACAAATGTGAGCAAATTTATGGCAGTGTTTTTATGTGCATTTAGTGTGAGTTCAGTTGCAGTCTGGAGTCGATTTTGTGATGGGCTTATCGTTTGTATTGTATTGCAGCTGTCAAAAACGAACTCTTGGATCATATGATTGCGTCTGTTCTACACCATAATATAAATGGCAATCGGCTACTGGACGTAACACAAAGGGATCTGGAATGCCTCGGCATTTGCAGTCTTGGTGTAAGATCCAATTTGTACAAGTATGTTCCATCGATGTTGTTTTTCGTCTGTCTGTTTTCGTGATTACTTTTTTTTTACATTCACTTTGTCCTAGATGAGACTTCCGACTTTAAGCGCTATGAAGCAATATTCGTATCATTCTCGATTCATATCAGCTTTATGCCATCATCATCTGTTTTATAGCGAAGTGGTGAATCTGCGAAGAGCGAACGACCGAATGAAGAATTTTCCATCGTTGCAGGTCTCCTATGAACTTGATCGCAAAAAGGTTCGTTAATTGGAGAAAGTATTCATTGATACTCCATTTTTTCATGAAATCAATGAAGGATAAAATATTACGTTCCTCTGCTCGAATGTTTATTTCTGACAAATCATCAGTATCTAGCAAGCAGTTTCTTTCAGAAGCTCGAGAAGCAATCTCCACCACTATCGCTCTCACTAATCCTACATTTGACATCGTATACACGACCGTCTGATTTTGAATCACATCCGAATTATCGTTACAAAATACTGTTGGATACTGATTGGGATCAACGTTCGTTGGTGAGTAAACATTTCTGTTTTGGTCATAACTTTGTCATTATCAGTTAGCTACTGAAAATAAGTGGGCAGTTCATTATTACTGTTCACAAATAATTGATTGAGCATTTAATATGCTCATTTCTTCACGTCGTGGGTCCGTTTAATGTTTAGGAAGTGAGTTGCTTGCAAAAAAAGTTGGATAAATGCATTTTCAAAGAGTTTCATGTGGATTATTTCTGAGAGGAAGTGTACACAATCGTTCTTCTCACATATTTACTTCAACTTCAGTCGAAACTTTTAGGGAGATCGTATACCAGATGATTTGTATCATTCACAAGTTCTTGTCAAGAATATTTGCATATCGATTCTTTGCGATGATACGGTTACTCTTTTCATTTTTTGATGTTATATCTCACCGATTTACTTCATCCTTAATGCACGGCCACACAAATATTTCATTGTGTTGATAGTTTAACGTATTTGATGTAATATGTTACGATTGAATTTTAGAGTGTAAAATCAGAGCCGTACAGATGTGATTCTTATCCTTTCACAATGTCCGAGTGGATTGATTCACCGATGAGAAGCAGTGAGGCCGAGATTGTGTGTGCAATCTGCTATACAGATCGTGTGATTCGTCCTCGTACCACATGCATTCGCACCAAACTAAACGACTTTTCTAGACCGCAAACACTCGAAAATAAGCGTGTAAGTGATCTGAATATCATTTTGATTTGATTTGAATATAGTTCTTTTCTGGAGTGGACTAGTGAATAAGGTCGATCGATAGACTGAATTTGATTTGAATTCAGTTGAATTGAGCTAATTGATCGTCAAAGTTTCAGGTTCAAGTAGTGGTTCGTAGTTACCCTTCAACACCATCCAATCGTTCACGACATCCATCGTCTGCCTCTATCGAACGTTCATCTAGTTCACATCCGCTGAGCGCTGATTCTGTATGTTATTCTCTGATTTGAAACGTTCAAGACAAACATTCATCTCGAGATGCTTAACCGCATTGTGTATACCACTTATCAGCAATATTGCCTCAATTCTGCATGAACGTTCAACGGATAAGCGTTCTCTTATCTTGTAAACGTGTTCATTGAATGATGAACTTATGATTTTTATAAATGTATAGCAGGAATCAGGAACGCCCAGCATATTACAAGGTGTTTGGCACAATCGTGCAACGAGTAGTGGAAGCATTTTCGGTCGTGATACATCAACCGACTCGCCCTCTCCGGTTCTGTCGCAAAAGGCTGTCACTAGTCAGTTTCACCGCTTTCATGCAATTATCCAACTTTCACCCAACTTTTTAAACGCGTTGAACCATCCTATTGAATATCCCTCTGTTTTATCTCACACTTTTCTCGTAACATTTCGTTATGATCATTGTACATTTGTGCATATTTTACTAACCATTTTCGATTGAAACGTTGTGAAATTGCAGAATCTCCTTTGTGGGCCAATATAGCGGCTGGTCTAATGAGTTCTCCGTCACAATCGTTGTTGAACACTCAACAATCTACCTCATCATACAATGGCAGTGATCTATCATTCCAGCAGAGTGTTTCAAGAAAGGAAATGAAACCAGCACAACTCGTACGCGAAAAGATCTCAATCGCGCAGAGTCGTACGATCTCATTAAGCGATTACCTGCGTAATGATTCAGTTCTTGTCAATCCAGTCTCAAAAGTGCACGATAAAATTGCTGATGAACGTCTCAGTAGAACCAAGTCGAGACGGCAGGTCAGCCACCATTGATTTTCGCTTGCGTGTGTTTTTTGTTTGTTTGATTGAATGAAATAAAATTGAAATCCTTCGGAATAGGGCTAGGCATGACACGTTCTCAATTGCTCCCGATTTATTGAACAGAATAGATTTTTAATCTTCGCAGCTTCATGAATGAGTTATATATTTGATGTGAGTGGCCGAATGAGGAAAAAATGAAGAGAGTTGTTTTCAGACGACGTCGAAGAAACCGAGTGGCACGATGGTTCAGTCAGGACGGCGTCGACCTCCACCGATCATTATTCCAAAACTCAAGTTCCAGTTAACTGCGAATGAAAGTGTAAGTGAATTTTAAAAATGTCTTTCTCTTTTTTTTGAATCGGAAATTTTGGTCGTCTGTCAAACTTTCAGTCCTTTCACTGTTGAAATTTCAGTCTACCGTAACTCACGTTTTCATTGCTTTTTCAAACAAGAATTCTGATGAAACGACGTTAATCCCTCACCTCGTTTGACACCCAGCGTTCAACATTGTTTATTCGAATGGTGAATTTCGGTTTCCGATGTTTTCAGAACGAATGTAATGATTTTACTGCGGCAGTCGGATAAAAATGTTTTGCACTATGAGTGAATGGATCAGTTTTTTTTCAAAAACAGTGGATGGTTTCGGCTGATTCATTGTGTTTTTGTTCAGACAAGCGCTTTGGATGGCGATGATCAAGTGTCGCTTCTTGATGGTCGCTTAAATGATATGGATTTGAACAAAGAATTGGATAGTGTTAGCATTGACGACGAAAGGAATGCAAAACGAAGTCATGACTCTCAAACAAATCCAGAAGCACAGCAAAACGACCAATGCTGTTGCCATCAATATCAATTGTCCGCCACAGTGAGTTCCTTGGAAAATGTAGTTTTGTTCCATTTTATCATTGTGTCGTCTTTCACTTACCTGTGTTCAGCAAAGTATATTGATCATCTGAGTACCGATTTTCTGAATGTACTCAACCCATTTCCACTACATCCTATACTATCCATGCTAAACGTCTCTCTTATGCTTCCATCTTGGTCAGCTGGAATGTCAGCTTGAGAATTAAACATGGTCATGCCCAAATGGACAGGTAATAAAGATGAGTGATTCGGTTCGTTAGGAACGACAAGTTTGTAATGAGTGTTCAGCTGATATCTCTCTCAATCAGTTCAATTTTTTTACGTGATATGTTTGCAGGAAACGCATGAGGAAAAGAAACGAGAGAAAATTTATGGTGGATATCAGAAATGGGGTTGGAAATAGAGTTTGGAGTTGGAGTGGCTGATGATTGGTATTCAGCTAAAAATTTCTAACATTCCCTGATTTTGTGTTTTATGCAATTACCTTTGCTATATTCGCGATGAAAATCAATCGAATTGATGGCTGACTGTTGATTGATGATGGATCGTCAACTGATCGCGTTGATATGCTGATTTCGTTGTCATTCACTATCGGAACACAACGAATGAGTCCGTTCGTCCGTTTACTGATGATGTCAAGTAGGAAGAAGTTTGGTAAAGATTCTCAACGAATAGACTTGCATCGATTATCGATCAAAAGAAATTGGATTCGGTCGTCGTTGTTGCAATGTTTTATTGGTTTTACTCATGAATCAAATCTGTTTCTGTCTATTAAATTCTTAACAAGAGATCGTTCCTTTGAAAAGACAATTTTTGGCTTATCTAATAAGTAACTAGCCCATAATCCACTTACGTACGATGTATATGCTCTTGCTTTGTTCAGTCATTAATTGTTTAGAGTCATGAACGCAACCTGTTTCTGCCTCATGAATTCCTAATAATAGATCGTTTTGAATTGTCGCTATCAAATGTTAGCAAATTTGCTTCAAACCAGTGAAAAGCAGTCGAAGTTTCCTTTCTGAGCGCGCAATCTTTTTTGGCATTGATGTACTCAAAAGGAGAACGGTAGCGTGTTCAAATGAAAAGTGTATTGGTGAGTATCGCTGATCCTTCTCACAATTACTTCATATTGCCCAATATTGCTAACTCTGTAATAATATGTATATATGTTCTCAGAATATAGCTTTCAATTTATTTACAATTTATTTACACATTTATTTACAATTTATTTTCGTTAGTTGCTCATTTTTTGATGTTTGCATTAGTTTCGGATCGTATTTTGCTCATTGTTGATAGTTTATCTTTTCAAAGTATGCATATTGATTCATTCATTTATGTTGAGAAGTGCAATTGTTGAAATCAGTTCACTTGCTGACGTTATTGATCCTCATTTGAATAGTTAGTAATTTGATACATTCTCATCGTGGAGTTGATATTGTATGCATACCTCTGATTGCTACTTCTGACTGCCTTATCAGTTTTCATCTTTCACTATCATTCTTGTTGTTATCTTCATTGTTGTGTTAGCTTTATTATTGAAATCCTCTAGCGAAGTTTTTTATCAGTATTTTTAGAGAAAAACGATGGTATTATTGATGCATTCTTGTACAGTGCTACTCATCGATGTCTGTGTTTGTTGACGTTGTAGCATTCTAAAGGAGATTTCTTTATTTTTCTATAGTCGGCATACATGTCATCGTCACATAATTTGCCTAGTTCATCGAACGAAGTATTAGAAGACATTTACTTCACCTATTCACTTTGCTCATTGATTCGTTTGTACATATTATCCTTTTGGATAGTTTATTTTTTCAGTTATTTGAATACTCGATAATGCTCAGTGTAGTTCGCTTTCTTCTCAGGTGCTTCTGTAAGATTCTATTGTCTTTGTTGCTTTTACAGTAATTTAATTACCACAAATAACTTTACCATAATAAAGCATTGTTCGTCATTATCATAAATGCATTAATATGATTAAAATATTGCCGATCTGCTGCTTGATCGGCTCTATCAACAGCACATGAATATTACCTGGATTGGCCAGGCTATCAAACGTTTATAACGTTGCTGGCCACAATGCTCGCGTTTCCGTTCGCACTGTTTCAGCCTTGATTGACGCTACCTCGCTGGCTAGGCGAGCAGGCCAAGTAAGCACAACCGAGTATTTAATTAGTTGCCGTGAATACTTTGCACAGTTAAACGTAGCCAAATACCAATCCGATAAATAATCATCTATGTCTTCTTGATTATTCAATTATCCACAAAACATGAATATAATTATTCTTTTGAATATGCTTGATTATTATTCAAAATCTACATACAATGCAAAACAGACTCACTATATAAAGCAGATCATTCGAAATCATCCACATTATTGTTTTTTATATTCGGCTGAGTGGTGTTCAGCAGTCGTTTATGCTGTGCACCATATCGGCAATATTTATATTTTGTGTTGTAAGTTACTTCGATGTCTGATGGCTGCCGTTTGTATGATCATGAAGTGAATGATGAAAAATGGCTGATTATGATTATGAGATGAAAAGAACCACTCCGTATGCGGTCACATTGTACGCTACTGATGTGACATGTACATTATCATCGAATCTGGCACATTGATGAGTGGGATTTGCTGAATGAATAGTAGGATTTGTTCAGATTCATTGGAGGACATTGAACGCATTCATTCAAGCGAAGTGTGCCAGCAGCAGAATCAGTGAAAAGAGTTAAAATGACTCGACGAGGTGAAAAAGTCAGACGAGAGATGAAATTGGTTTGACAGCTTTTTCTTTTCATTAAAACGCTCGTATTCAGTGAAAACCTCCTTTAACTAATCAAGAAGTTCCGGTTGTTGGGAGCACTGAGCAAGCGAATGGTCAATCGCTCTGTGTTTCGATGTGCGGCGCATCATTAAACCAAAAAAATTATTGTGAGCAGTTAGATGGCTAATCGTCATTATCATAAAGGCATTAATATGATTAGAATAATGCTGATCTGCTGCTTGATAGGCTCTCTCGACAGCACATGAATATGATTTGGCTGATAAACGTCCGAATGAAAATCAAATGAATATGATAGAAACAATGAGTGGGTTAATCGATGCATATTTTGAGGAAGGAACAAGCGGTGAGTGGAGGAAAGGTCTGCGTGGTAAGAGACTATCGAAGGAACTAAGAGCTTCACAATTGGACAGGAGAGAGGCACTCGCAGCAGGTGAATAATAATGAGTTGACGACTTGTGATCATCAAATGAAACATTCCAAGACTTCACTGTATTAGTACGACAGTTGACTGATCAGAAGAGATATATAATCACATGAGGGAATTATTTTATAATCAAACAACAGTCAACACCGATAGCAAAGCCTGGTGGATTTGTCTTTGACCAAGTGAACTTGCTGCATTAAACTGCTCATATCTATGACTTCAAACCACATGTGCAGAGTGTGTGTCAGTTAGTTAAATGGAGAAAAAGACATGATTCAATTCATATCATAATTTTTTTAAACTTCAAATCTATACTTTACGTAGGTTGTGAGGAAAGAGGACATTAAAAGCTAAATACTGGGTTATGTAAACGTGACTAAATACTGGGTTACTGAATCGTTTTGCGTTCTTATTCAATCAAATGGTCCATTTATGTTGCAGGTTCTCGTGAACGTTTGAAACGTTTGAAGCCGTAAGTATTATTCATTTACTATCATGCTCGAATGATCAGCCAGATCAACTCTCAACAAATAAACTCAGTCGAGAAGAGAAACCTTGAGTGAATCTGACGTGATAACAGTATACATCATTGAGATTTGATTGATTTGATCTAATTGGTTTATCATCAGTTATTTTCAGATCTTTCAAAAGTAAATTAAGTCGTGATTTTGTTCGATTCAGAGGTTTTGTGGTACGTTCAATCGCTTGATAATTCGCGCAAGTCTCGTTTCGACATCTACACAGCCCATTCAGCTGTCTCACATGCACACTGGCTTACGATATGGCTTTTGACCATACCCACAAACAGTCCAGCAATTCCATAAAATTGATCTATCCATATATAGTTGTTGATACTATTTATCAGAAAGATGAACTTCTAATTTTCAAAACACAGCTGTTGTTATAAAGCATCGCATTCATTCATGTATGCAACCGGAAACACTCGACTTAGGCATATTGTGCGATTTGTTTGAGTTATTCGATTGAACTGACGGGTTAAGGGTACGTCGAATCGAGATGTAATATTCATTAATATCAGATAAAATCGAAGTTTAAATTTGATGTAATCAAAACTTCATGAAAATGCACTTCAGAAGAAAACTTATATGCGTGACGAAGCACCAGTGATGCCCATAGTTTCAGCCGCACCGCCATCTGAGTTACATGCTTCAGAAAGTAAATTTTTTTCTCGTTGAACATATTTCACACATGTTCTGACGTAACAATTGAAAGCAATCTCATTTCAGTGCGTTCCACCTGACATCAATTTATAGCGCGGTGATTGAGTACGACACTCAATTCATCCTTTCCAAATTATCAATTGTTTCCACTCAATACAATAAAACCTCATTATCAGTTTTATGTATGATGAATCATGAGAATTTCTGATATTGAGTCGTCTCTCCCGAATCCAAACGATCAAATATGCCACTGGAGCAATAATGCTGAATTACTATTGCAGCGGAGAATGCCGGTAAAAGCGATCAGCCTTTTAAGAGTTCGCCGACTAATCAAGCCAATAAATGGGTGCACGCATGTTGTCGCTGTGGTCTAAGTCCTTTACTCAAAGAATTCTCTGCTTTACGCAAGTATATGCCAGACAATATCAAAACTGAAGCCTTCAATAAGAACGCCAATAAAAATCGGTTCGTTTCATACGCAACAGAACTGATCGTTTGTGTAAGGCCGAGAACATTGTATTCATTCGATGTTTCTACAAGTCCGAAGGCAATATAGTGACTTCAGGTGGACTCTTGTTAAAATACATTTAAATAAAACTAATCGCAGTTATATGGATGTGTTGTGTTTGGATGAGAGTCGTGTGATACTGAAGGGACGATCAAAAGACAACGATTACATTCACGCTAATTGGGTGGTATTACCTTCATCAAGAAAATATATCTGCACACAAGCGCCCCTCGACGAAACTGCTGAGGATTTCTGGTTTATGGTCTACCAGGTTGTTCATTGGATGATGCGATTCGTTCGTTCGAATGACACTCAAGAATTTTGAGTTGATGCAATGTTTCATCCACCCTCCAAACTTTAATATTGCTTGTTAGATGTATTATCAATAATTGATTAATCATTATCCCTTAGCCTTGTTATGGTTGAACATTATTCGAGAATTTACAAAATTTGAACATATTACATCAATCATCCAGGGATCGGTCGCTTATTGAAAAGATGAGAAAATAACGGCGTTATTTTAGTGAAATATAATGAGTGCACAAAATTTGTAGGAGAAAGTGTCCGTTATAATTATGTTATGCGATACAATAGAAGCTGGTGAGGTGAAATGTATGGAATACTATCCGATGAAGGTTGGTAAAGAGATCAAATGTGGTGAGATGAAGATCAAGAATTTGAAGAAGGACGCGTCGATTGATACGATTGTTTGCTTTACAATAAGCGTTCAACAGGGGTTCGTTAATGTCCCACTTTTATGGCCACATAATTACCCTCATTACGCAGAATTGATTACGTCAATTTCATAATCTCAAGAAGTGTTCCATTTGATGACCGACATTACTACTATGACATCGCTGAGATTATTACGATCACATTGCGCACAATAATTTTTCAGCGATTCTTGCCGTAAGTTTGGCTGTTTTCTAAGCCGTATGTTCACCACTGTCTTAGAGTGGTTATTCGATTGCTACTCTATGCAATTCAGAGCTGATCGTTGATTCGAACCCAAACTAATGCTCAAACTTTTCAAGATCAAGCTTAATTCAAATGGCAACACGAACTCAAATTTCAGTAACGAAGAGCCACATCAATTAAAGCATTACAAATGGCCCGATTGGCCTGATCGAGGAGCACCGCCGAATGCGTCACCATTATTGGAGCTGCTAGTCAAGACAAGGGCAATGTTCAAATCAGGGCCGGTTGTGGTGCATTGCTCGGCTGGAATTGGGCGCACGGGCACGTTTTGTGCGATTGATTACGCGACTGATCGCATCGATAATAATGCACCGATTTCTATTCCTGATGTTGGTTATCACTGCAAGTTTACGCTCATCGTTACTTGCTTGCTGGCAAAGTTCAGGGTTTCTTTAGGCCATCCACTTGAGTATGCATGCGCAATTACAGGTAGTGAAAGCGATTCGAAAGCAACGTTTGCATTCAGTGCAAACCACAATGCAATATTTGTATCTGTACAATTGTGTTATCGAGTACGTGAGTACGAAAAAAGCCATGCAAAAACAAGTGGACGTTCGGAAATTTCAACGTGATTATGAGAAATATTTACGGAAGTTCAACGAGAGGAATGCGAGAGTCAATTCTTAAAGTGTTCAATTTTTAATCATCTAATAAAACACTGGAGCTGTTGAGAAATACAAATATTGGATTGTACAAAAATGTGTTGATATGTTTTGCGTAATGCTCACAAACAATGATGCTAAATATGCAACAGATCGTGAAACGCATCCAAAGGAAAATGAGTAGTGGTAATTCCGAGTTTTCGTATCAGTTCAGCAATACTTGTGTGATGAATTCATGCATTGATTCTTTTAGTTTTATATGCCACATCAAGTATATTGCTTGAATATGAATAATGCAACTAAGAATCGTTTCAATCCTCCAATTTGCGCACTGCTGGAGAATGCGTTCGGTGATAACCACTTAATGCTGATGATATCGGAGAGCATCAAGCATCACATCACGTATATGCACGACTCTTCCAGTTTGATTGCCACAAACCAGCTAACTTATTTGGCAGTAGATGAACGAAGCATTCAATCTGAGCATTCCAGAGATAACTGCATAAAATTGCTCGTAAAAAAGCAAATTTGAATTAATTGAATAAATGAACGAAAAAACAAACGAGTGAATATTTGGTTGATTGATGATAGGTTTGAGTTGACAGAGATCAATAGCTGTAACAACGTTTCAAGGGGATTAAATTATGAGATCTCGAATCTAAACAGATGCACAACAAACACTCCATCCTAAATGCACTACCTCAATAAGAACGATTCCACTAAATGAGTGCTTTCATTCCACTAACTTTCGTGTATCCATCATATTGGTTCACTCAAAAAACGATCACTCTTCACAATAATGTGCATTATTTGTTTCATGTATCCATTTCATTTCGATTAATAACTGCACATGCGATTACATTCATTCATTTTGTGCTATATCATACGAATTCTAATAATTCAATTACTCCCTCCAAACATCTGTTGTTACGTTTCTCAGTCATCCTGAGGAGTTGTTTTGATAAGGTTTAACGACACGCCGAATTCTACAAGCGCATCATTAATATCAATGTGTTGTGTTTCCTTTCGGTTGTTGATTACTAGTCTTAGCCAGATATTATTGTCATGAATTGCTCTTCTTTCGCCACAATTCGATTTCATCATTCATTTCTTATCCTTGGCATTTTTTTCAGTATTCTGCTGCCCATAAAATTCTAGCCATTCATTATGCCAAAATGCATCAAATAAAGTGTGTCAACGAAATTTTTTAGCTCACAATCAGCGAGAGCTTGATGCGCTTTCGATGTTTTCAATTTGACTGGTGCATTTTATCGTCCGCTGCATTCACCTTGATTTGCAACCAGTCAAAACTTGTTAGATGACATCCGAACGCTAATGACGAATTGGTTATGATAATTTTGATTCGTGAAAGGATAAGAAGATTTGCTGATAAACAATATCATGGTAATAGAATTTGAACAAGAATTGCTCTATGAGATCGAATTTAGAGCTATCGACATGAATCAGTTTGGTTTTGCTTCGATTCGGCTCATATTTCGTCGACCGAACATCTTCGAACTGCCAATATGACGGCGTTGCCAGTTCGATGTCGCCGTTTCAACACCATCTGTTTCGGCGCCGACATTTAGTAAAACATAAACAAACTTTCGTACATTTCTTACATCAATCACATTGCAAATAAGCAAATGAATCAAATTTCTTATATCGCTAATATGCGAGACCAAACCTCAATTTGATCGCCATTTGATCATGCGGAGAAATGGACTGAACTCGTAGATGAATGATGGTATGTTGAGAGCAAACACTTAATGAGTTGTCGTAAGCACTGAATGAAAAATGTGTTCATGATTGCATGCAGGAAACTTCTTGACTCGTTTGCGTGAGTGCTGTTATATTCAAGCGATTGCTCATCAATCTGATTCACCTTCCGAAGCATGAACATCTTCAGTGGCTCGTTAATACGGAGATCTACCGATAGTTGTTTTGATTAGCGCAGAAATCCTCGTGAGCATAAAGGGGCGTAGAGTACGAGAACATCTCGAGGGATAGTGCATTCGTAAATGAAATAAACAACACGCCACTGATTGTATTCCTTATTCGACTTGCTTCGAATGACCAATGCTTCTTAAGCAATTCATAAGTTTTGAATGCTTTTCATTGCACCGTCTTGCTTCTTCCAAAAACACTCCATTTCATATCGAATAAGCAATCCTTTCGCGTTGAATTCCTAAAGAATTTCCGACGAAAACGCAAGCAACGCTTTTGTTCAACTCCTGCAGTCGTCTTCGAGCATTTTGTTTGAATTTGTGAGGTAGCGTTCAATTTGAATTAAGTGAATTTATACGTGTTCTTACATATTCTATTTGGAAAACGATTCTGCTCACTGATTCATTTATCGTGCATCACTTCGTATTTGCGCCTCCGCAGATATTTCTTGTTTTTTTGCTGCAGTCGACTTCATTGCAATTGGTTGATATATGCTATTCGCAACATATAAATTTGCACAAAATTTTCAATCTGACCAGTCGTCCATCACGGATTTCCACTCGAGATGATCACTTTAATAAGCCAGATACCAGCCCACACAGAATTCGTGTGCGTGATGATGATATGCTGCATTTGTTGATCACCATTCACGACATTTCACACTTCCAACTGAATATCCACTCAGTTTTTGTATGAATATTCTCATTCCTTTTATTCCCTCGAGTATATTCAATGGTTATGCGATCTAACAACGATTAGTGAAGATGGTGGAAATGATAGACGATTCGATTTGCGTATTTTGCGACGGGCAGAACTGATAATTTACTTCCTCGTACACATTCCTTAAATATTCTGAGTCGGATCCCATTTCATTCGACTAAATCATTGAATTTAGGTAATGCTCTCATGTCATGTCAACTGGATGTTGTGAATGCACTTGTTCAATTGTTGTACTTTTCGATTGGATATTGAGAGGAAGTGATATCAGAATGTAGTTCGGCGGAAAATCTCATCAAACAAGTGTTCATCGGAAGCAAATAAACAAAATGATATGTTTTCAGCCTGTTTGGAGGCTTTTATTAGAGAACATTGTGATATCAAGCATCAGATATATATATAATTTCGAGCTGCATGGATGGAGCGTTGCTGAGGTAAAAATTGGGTTTTTAAAATTCACAATTATCCGATCATAATCAATTCACTCGAAACATATTTTGACATAATCAAGAATTTATGCACAGAGCAACTTTCTTACTTTTTCCAAATAAAGTGTTTTGATATTTTACTTCAAATAATCTTCTTACATCTTTTCATCGATGTGCTTCGGTATCTCACATGATGGATAAATTATTATTCTACCGTCAACCGAAAAACTGTCCCAAAGGGAGAAATCCTCATTCATTACCACCAGATTGTGAGGAGAGTGTATCTTGTCAAATTATCAAATCTGTATCGCATGCAAAAGCTGTACTTCATGAAAACATCATCCGAAAGTCTTAAATTCTTGTGCAAGAATAAATATCTGAAGCGTTATCATTAGTGTTTGCAGTCAATTTCGCTTGTTTGCTAGATTGAATCTTCCAGTAGGCTACGTAAAATGAGACTGATTTTCGTTCGCGTCGATACTGTCTCGAAGGTGTGCACATTCTCTGTGGAACTGATTCAGTTCATTACTCGTAACTGCATTTATATGACCACTCTATCTCAAATCCCCTTCTCAAACCAACATTTCATGCATCGCATACATGCATTGAATTTCCTCATCGAAACTCATTCAAAAACGTTGAAAGAAGTGTACGAATCCGAACAAATCAAAAAATACTGCATAAACTAATAGTTTCTTTACGGAGGATTTTGCATGAGACATTTCTTGAGTGTTTTGTGACAGCTTTCCGGGTATATCTGACACGTTCCCATTTCTTTATTTATCTAATCAGCAGTTACAACTCAACATGAGTTTATGCCTTTCTGTTATCACCGATATCACGTTCTTGCTTTCTTCTGCGCAGCTAACAATAGCTACGCTGAGAATCATACGTCTTCATGAAATTTTGACTTCGATTACTGACTGCTTTGGCGAACCCACTGGTTTTCAAATACTCTCCCGTATTACCAAATAATTCCAAGGCAGAAGTTTTCAGACAGAGCCCGAAAATACACTCCCTCCCTTTGATTGACTGAACACGCGTCGTGTGATCGTTCAGAGTGGTTGTTTGGAACAACCAACAGTGGTAGTAAATTAGAGTAATCTTTCGGGATCAATAATAAACAATGAATATAACCGAATAGATTCGCGCAATCGGTGTATTAGGCATTCCATAACCGTTGTCGTGAGTAATTTGCATAATCAACCATAGCCAAACATCAATCCACTGTAAACAATCGCAACAATTCGCCGATCGCACACAACGATCGACGGCAAATCGAACCGCTCCCCGTCCGAATAGTTGAACATAGCTTGATGTGACCATAATTTAACCAAACTTCCAAGAATCACCAGTCGTTACCATGATCATAATTCCCAATTAGGTCTTAACCATAATCCATGCATGTATTACTGCTGTTGAGTTTTCTTTTCATTCAGCACGCAAACAAATCCAACTGATCTTCCCAAACGATCGCTAATAATTCTTATTCATGCGCATCATAGAGGATTCTTTTGCAAATTTGGATATTCATCTACCACAGCCCTGCCTACTTGCGTTGGTAATACCGATTGCGAATGAATGCGATAAATTGTTATCGATGTGACGCTAATCGTTGCATTTAAATAATCGGTTATGAAATGTTGTTTGAGCGAGTCGAGCGCACTGTTCAGAAGCAGTTAGTTGCGTTTGTTTGTTCGATCGTCAATTCTGCTTTTGTTAGATCGCATTAGTCGATGGATTGATTGTTCCATATTCAGTAATACAATTTGTTATCTTGCAATCTTCAACTGAATAAGATTTGAAAATGAGTGAGATTATATTCGCTTATATCAGTAATTTAGTTACGCGTACTACACAGTTTTCGAATTAGCCTAATAACGCGTGTAGAGAATTGCAATATCTTCTTTGGCATTTCCTTTAAGAATTTAATCACCAATGTTTGTCTGATGTCAAATGCATCTGTTTTATTCGCTTGAATATCCTCGCAATCAGAAACAACGAATAAATCACTAAGAATTTAAAAAAAAGTAATGAATAGACAATGGAAACAAGAAAATAGTTTGAGGTTTCGATTTGTGATTTTTAGATGAAATCAGAACAGATTGATCTGAACTGAATGCATGACTGCTTGAATTAGTCGTTCAGCAATGTGAGTTTGTTGAAGCATTAATTTTGAAAACGCTAAATGAATCAAGCGAGGTGCAAACCAGTGTAAATGACGTACATTCGAAACAAGTGAAATCGAATCATTAGCAGTCCAGAAAATTCGTATGAATGATGTAGGTGTGAAATTTTTTAGAAAGTTTTTCTTTTTTTTGAAGTGGACGTTTTTGGGAAGTTTAGCGAGAGGTGTGAAGAGTATCGTGTTGATGTGATGAGGATAAGTGATGTACAGTTTCGATATTTCAAACTTAATGCAATACTCATCGTATCTCGCGGTGATTCCTCGTTGGGAAATTGCAATTTTTGCCAAGAAAGTTTTGTTTTAAATGATTTTTGGTCGTTAAAACTGCAAAATGAAATCTAAAAATGGAATTTCTCTACTCAAAATATTCCAAGCAAAATAATTTGATTTGTATTAATTTGCGTCAATCGCACAGATTATGATTACATTCCGTGCAGCCAAGAACAATGCATTCGTTCTCTTTTGTTGCATCAGTTAGCTGAATGACTGGCTCAGTGTTCACAGACAGCAGCATATTAAGTGCAGTTGGCCTGTCATTGCGTCATGATTTTAGTTACAGTTGTTATAGCTTGGAAGTGATCTGAATATAAGTTTTATTCGGAAATGTGAAAGCTCATGCAACATAGGAGACGCATAACTCTTTCAAATGATGGATTTCATATACTTTGCTGACAGCTTGCGCAGTCGGACATCGGACATCCATCAGAAAATCGCAGAATTTTGCATTTGCTCTTTAATATATCCACATTCTGTTGCGTCAAATTTCAGCACACATATATGCCCTCAGAAAATTAGCCTCAATGCCCGCAAAAACAAATGCACTCAATAAATATTTCATTGCTCTTGTTCTACATGCTACATGTCAAACGCTCCGAAGAGGCGAGGCCAGGGTCGTGTATTTGTACAACATCCTGAAGCAAGTGTAGACATTCACACATTTTCCAAAGCCTTGCCGTATATTTCAGGTCACATTCTTATAAAATGCTTTTTTATGTAACATCTTCCATTTTGCTTACAATTAGATGGTCTGCAGGTGATAACGCTAAAATGTGAATGAATAGTGCACAGATATAAAAATGCTCCATCGTATGAGTGCAATTTATGTGATCTATTCTCGAAGCGTTAAACAAATGCTCAATCTCCGAATCGACAACGCACTAGCATTTGCTATTTTAACTACAATGCGTTTATCATGTTGTCCATTTGACTTTCATTCATTCATCCATCGTAAAACACAACTAATCCATTCAACTATTTGATCAGCAAACAAAACTTTAAACTTTTCATAAACGAACTGCATCATCAATCAACCAACTAGCTCATCTTGAGCATATCTACTCTTTGGAGAGCGACCAGAATTCGAGCATACCACGGGACCACTTTCTTTCAGGGGACCACTCGGTATTACTATCAGAGTGTTCACTCAATATCACTTCGAAGATGTACAAGACTCTGGAAAGACCCCAAAATTTGAACATTTTCAAGCATGAATCAAAGGTGAGTGATCACCTACTTAGGTCAGTCTCAAACATGAAAAGCAGCGCAACTGTTCAAGTTCTGCTACTGGCGAATCAATCAGAGTTAACAGATACCCGCCGATACCCAACAAGAGCCGTGACCTATGCAACGGAGCTGGGCTAAGTTGCCCTTCCTCCTTATGCTCACAGAACGGCATTACCGCAAAAATGAAAGAGTTCTTCAGACGGCTGTAATAGAGGTGCGCATCACCACTATAACCAGTGGAATATTGCAGGAAAGAACCATTCCCCATGTAAAGTTCTTTAAAAAAAATCCAGCAATTACGAGAAGATTTACAATTCAAGTTCACTACTAGAAAAGAACAACTATGACAAGAAGGAGGTAGTACATCGATGAAAGTCTCTTTGAATCGCAGCAAACAATAGCTGTAAATGTAAACGAGAGTTTGTTATAACATGTGTCGTTAAAAGATTAAATTTAAAGACAATATGACATTAGGCAGCTGACAGCACACAAACAACAGCACATCTAATCACTTCGCTTAAGTAATTAATCTGTCTTGCCGATTGCTTCACTCCCACCTTCATTTAACTAACTGTGCAACCTATCCTCTATCGGACATGTTCTATTCAACAACTTCTTTAACACCATTATTCCAAACAAATGCGGAAATCCATTCAAGTTCATACGCAAAAACGTCTATCTACTTATTCCGTTCTTCATTCATTCTCATTCGCTGTCGAAGCTTGTTGCTCGTCTTTTGCTATCATTAGTCGAGTGTTCCATCGTATGTATTCTTAAATTTGAGGTTTGTGTTAAAAATAAATTCCAGATGATTATCTGATTTTAGATTTCATTCACTCAAAGAACTGCAATTACTTTCATTATGGCGTTTATCTTCTTGTTTTAAAAAAACTTACATTTCACAAGAAGATAAACGGTTCTCTGCCTTGCATCACTCATTATTCTAGTGTTTATCCAATATTCAATTGACGTATAAAAATTACGATATGTCTAAACATAAATTTCTCTTCTCGGCTCCATTAATGCTCCATTGAAATGGAATAGTGTAATTTATGGATGATGGGCGAGGTTATTCTATGGGATGGATCATTTCATTGAAATAGTCATATATCAATAAATTTCTTTGCCAAGATGAATGAATAAAGTTTGAGCAAAATAATATGCGTTTGTAAATTTTTCATTCTAAGTTGTTACTCCAGGACTGTTCATCTTGGAAAAGCATCTCCTTGGGGAAGAATACAGACTTTTTGAAGGGCAATTCATCTTGTTCTACTTGTTTTGTTTCCATCCCAAAGGATTGATTCAGTTCGTTCACTTATTGTATTTCGTCGGTTTGTAGATAACGCAGGTCGACCGTCAAAACTTGACAGTTTGTCGATTGTTGATAGTGAATTCGATGAGGCAATCGTTGTTGTTGATGCAGCTGTTGTGCGGATGATTGCAGTTTATGTTCGATGCTTCTTAAGCTGCGATTTATGCGATAAGTTGCAGAGAAACGTATTAATGAACGGTGATAAATTATTCATATTGAAAGAGGTCTGGAAATTTGAGCCGATAAAAACAGCAAATTGCTCCGTAATGGAACTTAAAAAAACTTACATTCATATAAAATAGCATCAGTTTCTTTGAATAATCACCAACTTTTAATACTTCATTGATTCTGGTAGAACGTCGATATTAATTACTCTAGGAATTCGCTCGACGTTCTATCAGGAACGTTTCATACATCAACGCTACAGAATTTTGTTCACAAGTAGGATTCTGAACAATCCTCAAGAGGCACATCTGCATTCAGATGTACTATGCGTGATGAAAACCGTCATCATTTAGAAACTGTTCGATTTCAGTTATGCATTTTATTATGGAATTATCACAAACCATAAGTTTTAGTCGAATTAAAATGCTAAAATAATCGTCATCTGTTAATCTTATCGTTATATACGAGTTGATCACTCACTCTGCAAATGATCAGCCTTCAATCAATGTCCATTTCCTTTCACCATTCTCTCGAAATGCTGTTCATTTGTAAATGCTTTCTTATTCATTACGTTTCTTTCTTATTCCGCCGCAACATCCATCGTTATCATCAACAATTCATATCCACACCGACATATTTCACTTTCATCCAGCACACTGTGTAATGTCCTTTTTTTCGGACGGGTTGTCCACATCGTCCGTGACCAATTTCAATCAAAACCTGAACACAGCATTCACGTCATTGTACCTTTTGCCTCATTAATCCGTCATTCAGCCTGAGCACCATCAGTTTGAATTGTACGTTCGTTCGGACAAGTGCTGATTGTTGCAGTGCACAACAACAATTATTCTTCTTTCAGTTAAGGAGCAACATTTTAGACAGCTTTTCTGTGTGTTGTGCTTGAATCAAGAAAAAAGCTGACCTCTAACAAAGTGTTGTTCATCGCAAACAGTCGCGTATTCCACTCTATGTCAGTTGTTGAACATTTCACAAACGAAAACAAAGAACATTAGATGCATTTTGCGGCCGCTCGAGCAGATCGGAACAAATACAATGTTTTTATACAGAAAAGTATAGAGTTGTTCTTATTTCACAAATCAACGAACTTCAAAAAGAATCAGCAGCAACGTTTGCTGTTGCATTCACCTCTATTATCATTGCACCCTCACTCAATCAAACATCGCACTGTTGATAACTGACTGACAACAATTGTTACTGGTATCACTAAAGTGATATTACTATCATTCAGTCATGGTCGAAAGATAAGCGGGCGACGACCATCAAGATTTTATTCGATGCTTACGAATAATTAAACTGATTGCCTCCTCTAATGAATACTGCGAAAAACGTTTCAATTTTCTTCAAATCAGTCACATGAAGTGTCATGTTGTAAGTATCGTGCACAGCTGTTGTATATTGTATGTATTTTAATAGTTATAGTAGTCGTTTGAACTGCTTTTGTGAGTAGCTAAAGTGATTTGATAGTGCGCATTGAATGCGCATTGCTGATAGTCAAGTGAAGCCACATTGAGTTGCAGAGTAAATCTCATCACGTATCGAAAAGATGACTAGTCAATAAGTAATAATTTATTGTATTATTTCGTTCATGCGTCTATCCATGAATAGGTGCCGAAACAGTCGTCCTTTTGAAAGTGCTTATTTTTTCCATTTCCCAAATGAATGCGCCGCATTTAGCAGATTAAATTCCGCTTGTTGGATATGCATCCGGCAGCACTTATCTTCAGCTTAGCTAATCATCTTAATATTTCAGCCACCATATCGGCCGCTTGCATATCTCATCATCCGCAATTCGGACAAAAAAAAATGAAACGATTGCCTGATGATCGCTAAAATTTCATTATTTGTGGTCTGAACGAATCCCTCCTCGCTCTAATGAATTTCTTATTAATCTTGTGTTTCCTTATTAATCTTCTTTAAATGAATATCAAATGCAATCACTATCAGTCCTTTCGCGTCTCAAAATGCTAAACCGTGACGAAACATGACGAAACGCTTTCATACGAAAACGTTGTGTCGGGAAGTTCTTTCTTTTTTGCATTCCATCATTATTATGGATATTAGGTATCTGAATTGAATTGCGCATTTGATGAAAGTGTGTTGTAAATTAATGTTCATCGAAACATGAAGCAAATTTGTTCATTCATCCATTTATGCACACATTAAACACTGTTCGATTGTTCTTCGTTCGCATTCCATTCGCTATATAAAGTACAAGTTGTTCATATTCACGTCAACTTCTCCAATATGCACCATTCAAATTCATTCCACTTCATAAGACAAATATCACAATGAAAGAATTAACTACTTGTTACTGCCCACCGCTTTTCATTTTTATCACCGAACACGACCATTTGGGAAATGATGCTTAAAACCGTTGACAGTTAATGATGGCATGCTTTCCTTATCTTAACGTTCAATTAATCGTCAATGAATGCATTTGCATTGAACACTCATGATTTTTCCGCGTCGTACCATTTCTGTTATATTCGAAGTGACGACCCGTGTTGAAGGGAAGTGAAACACAATCGAAGTACCCGGGCTATTATCAGATTGAGCTTCAGACTTTTCCACATGGGTCTAAGCCTAGGCGGAAATATAGAGGCCGTAAGCCTAATCCAGGCGAATGAAGCTTAAACGCAGGCAGACCGGTGTTCCTGTGCCGTGGGCACATCTTGCATAAGGACAGTTTTATGCTGTTTTGGGATTGCGCTCTTTTTGGCAATCAGGTTTTGTTGAAGAATTTTTCAAAATCACCAAGAATTCAGTAGTTGCCAAGTTTTATTATGATGCGGGACTGGAATTTTAGCAATATGACAGTTTGAAACACTGATAATAGTCAACGAATGTGGACAACCTGAAAGTGAGCGATTTCATTGTGATTTTGATATTCGCATTGATCTTGCACGTCACCGACATTGCGATTACTTCAGGTTTCTTGGGAGGGAAACGATTAAGTTTCTGAATGTGATCGTTATCGCTAGTTGAAGTTTGGTAATTTTATGAGCAAGAAAGTTAAAATTTTTCGAATAGCGAGTATCATCTTCTCATTGATTAAAATTATCCATCACCTATCATGAAGAGTATAGTAAACTTGTTCAAAGCAAACAGCGCCTTGCAGAATCGTAAGTGTCCGAATTTTGATGATTTAAGAGTGCTCAACTCCCAGAAAATACTCATTGCATAAGTGCATTCACCGAGTTTGAAGTTGGGATTGGGATGCTGAATATTTGAATTTCTAATAATGTTTGTGTAGTTCGATTCATGACATTTTTACACGATATATTCATAGATAATGAATGCCTTAAGGGAGATTTGTGAGTATCACATTACCATGTTGTGAAATTTGTTGGTTAATTCTGTGTTAAGACACGCAAGTGAGTGGTTTACTACGATGATTACTACAGTGTTTTGATTCATTTCGTGAAAGGAATTTGCTGAATACTAATCAAGTTGAAGTTCATTGATGTTTCGTGGAGTGCGCTTTGTACGGTCGAATTGAATAAGATCGACGATTCTGTGACAACAACTTCATTCCTCAAATTGAGTTTCAATGCTCATGTACTGATCATTCTAGTGAGTGTCAGAATGACTTCTATCTGAGGAGGGAAGTGAAACATTCACTCACGAAATTCAACTGTCTTTTCAGTTTCGTCTCGTTCCTTTCATGCCCTCCCTCGTTTATTGTTGAGCAAATCAGCCAGCAACTGAGTGAATAAATTTGAAATGTTGATGTGGAATTATTCGAAAAATTTCTGAAGAAAAAATTCAAATTTGAATTTGTACTGTTCATGTACTTCATAAAAATCACGGAATTATCGAATTCAAAAAGCGTTTTTTTCGGTGAGCAAATGCGGTCGAAAGTGATGTTTCCTTTTGACAGCCCTTTTCTTTGGCACCGTTGAACTTGACCAATATCCGTTTGTTGAATCAATTTTATGACAAACTTCATTTAGAAAACAGTGCACTTTCATCGACAGTTTTTTTGTGAGATGATTTCATTCCCTCAAAACTGACAACTGTTTCCAAGCGAAAAAATGCGTTCTGATTCCATTGTCAGTGGTTCACTGTTGTCCTAAGTGAGTTGACTTACGCTCGGAATGCTCAACAAAGTTTTCAGATAAAGAATGTGCACGATGGCACACATCGTTTCTAAAAGTGAATGCGAGTTGATTAAGAAATGAAATTTCCACTCGATGATTCTGATGACGATGAAAAAATGAAATAAATAAACGGATGATGCCTCATTCTACTTCAGCAAATCATCTTATTTCTATCCTAACGAAGCAATAATCGTTCAAAACTGAAAAAGCAACTGAATATTCCTTAATGATTCGCGTCAACCGATTCAACCTCAATATGGAACCATGATTGATATGATCATATTATTGTTGATAGAGTTGACAGAGCAGTATTCCCTGCGAGCACTAATCATTCCTCGACTCTCAATCGACTATTTTCATTGAGCACCATATGATTCCAGCGTACTGATTGCAGAAGTCTAATATGATTCCAGCGTACTGATTGCAGATGTTTAAATTCTGCTCTTTGAAATTCCTTGCAGATGCTTCAATCGTCAGTGATCTTTCTCTTTGTTCCTCCCTCATTGAGTCGTTCTTCAGTGCTTTCACTTCAACACAATCGAAATTGTCGTCATACGCAATTCTTATTAACAATCAACGTACCCTCAAAGGTTCAGCCGTCATATTGTCGCACTTCCATTTTATAGATTATACATTATGCTTCGCCGAATTCTGAGAATTTATTATACTTCACAGAGTTGCGACGACCTTCATCAAATAGCTGTCGTTTTGACTAATTAATTTCTTTGCTCGTATTCAGACTACCTTATGTGTCGTATCGACATGAATTTTTAAGGTTCTAATACTTGAACATTTGCTTCGTTTGGATAATAACAACAAAAAATGCTTTTAACAGATTAACTGAGCGATCTGTGCCGTTCTGATACATCATCGCTTAGGAATCATGAGTTGAATCACGAATCGTTTATTCAAATGACCGCTGCCATATTCAAACACGGCAATTTAATGACAAATATGGTAATATTAATGACACGAAAGTTCAAATGTTCTTATTTATAGCATAATATTACTCGTTTTCCCATTCGTCGGTGCGATTAAGATGTTTTCCGCGCCCCAATCAAGTACATATTTCAAAACAGCTGCTTCAAACAGTTCACATACACCGTTGACATCGACTGAAAAAACATTGATTCAAGCAAGTTTTGATTCAAATTCAAACAAACACTGAAAATAAGTTTTCATTCAAAAAAATCCGAATATCGAGAGTTGTTTGGTTGCTGCCAACTCAATCGTTGCATTGTTGTATCTTAAACTCACTTCCTCTGGGCAATGTTTACTGACAATTGCGTAATCTAAATCTAATTTTATTTGCGAGAGATGTCTTCACGACTAAATTGCTTATTCGCACTTCGGAATTCAGTTTTTTTCGCATTACTGTCATTATCAATCGAATAAACTTCTTACCTTTTTCTGTACTAAAAACAATTACACAACGTAAATGAGTACAAATCAAGACGAGCAACCGACCAGTGAAAATTTTAAGATATGTGCATATTTAATGCCATCAACAGCATCTATTTGGTTAGGTTCATGCGATCTCATCCTCTGTTGTGAGATTTCTTGTAGGAAATTATTAATTTTTTTACTGTTTGCCTTTTTATTGCCGTTACTAATATTAACAGTTTATCCTTTTGATATTGTTTTAGTAGTCATCAAAGACATATCACCATCGGAGTTACTGAATGAGTCAGACATAACGTTCACTCAAATTGCTCAAATTATGAGGTTGTGAGCGCTTGCAAAGTAGATATGTGTCACATATATATGTGCTACTGCAAGAACGGATGTATCGAAAGACGAAGAGGTTGATCTTGTGTCAGTTATGCTCGGGGAATAATGCTTCATCGCTGGTGGTATTCGCTTTGTAAATCAACCATAAAATCCATATTTTGCATAAAAGAGAGACTATATGCATCAGTTTTTCATACCATTAATTGCCGTAGTAATTTCACAAGACACCACTAGCTCGTATGCCAATCAAGAGCGCATACAATATTGTGCAAAGGCCAAATGAAGCCGAATACGAATGAATGAAGTTTGAGAATTAGTGTGGAATAAGTTTGTATAATATATGGAAATAAATGACGAATGCATATCGTATGACATTTAAGTGTATGAACGACCGAACAACATACGCAATTCAATAAAATATGCTTCGTAAAGAAATATTGTTTGACGAATAGAAACTGATGCTAGTTCAACAAAGAGACCAGTAGCCTCAAAGCAGACATTTAATGAGCTATATGTCTCGATTTACCGCATAATTAGTTTTTATGGCAATGTGCGTTTTCCAACAATTTCACGTCAGCTTCCCAATCAGTTTCTCAATCCGTCAACTTCCAACTTTTCAGTAATTGTTCAAACAACACCATCCTTTCTGGCTTTGATTGAGATAGAGCTAATGCATATGGGTATTATTCCTTAAAAGATGTTGGTAATTTCATTATTGCATTTGTTATCGAGAAAGAAAACAATAATGAAGCGATATTGAAAGGATGCAATATTTGCATTGCTTCATCTATTCTGATGATACCTTTCAATATAATTATACCATTGGGAATCCCTTACATTTTGTGATATCATACGATAATTACAGAATTTTTGTTCGTTGTGCGATCAAACAATACGTATAAACAAATAACGACGCCATTGCTGCCTAACAAGCGTTGTGTTTAGGTTTGTTCCTTTCAAACCAAATTTGCCTATTCATTAATGAATGAAATTAAGCACTCTCTCCAACTGAATTATCGCCATTCTCGTAAAATTCACCATTATTGCATCATTTCTCAAGGTTTCTTCCCAAATGTTTGCTTCAGATGGATTAAAATTGAGCTCCACAATATGCTCATCGTTAGATGGAAACGATAAAACAATGATAATTTAATATTCATCTATTGTGAGAACGCTACTACCACAATTGCACATTCGTGTAATGTTTCACTCTCGGATCCACTTTCATCCAGACGGTGCTGATAGATCAAAATTCTGAGTCTTCCGTTGAGAACATACGAAAATTGCCATTCGTTTTTGCTGGCCACCAGCTTTTTGCGACGTTTTGTACGTATTTATTACGATTAAGAACGAATTGTGGGGGGGGGCGAGGAATTCCGTTCCCGTGAGCAGGGAATTCGGTGATAGAGGATTGCGTGAAACGCTGCTCCAATCCTGTGAATCGCGAGAAATACGGTTGCCCCGTTTTCTAAAAGTGATCAACGTGAACATATATCGTAGTGATGATAGCTCATTTGTTTACGAATGATTTATAATACCTCTGAAAATCACGATTATGGTCTGAGATAGGAAGCGTTATGGATACATGACGTTTAAAACAAAGGCAACATTTCAAAACATTAGTTGCAGCTAATCTTTGGTATTCTAACGCCTCCGCTTCACTGTTTTCTTGAGTCTGATCTTCAGAATGTTCTTCAACCTCAAAATTTATCCTTTTGCAATGAAACCGTACCAATAATCCTGTTCTCCACTCTCAGACAATGTTATTATTATCTGTACTGAATTATCGATCTTTACTTCAGTTCAATACATTCTATTTTTATGGATAACCTGCACTAGCCAGATACCTGCACTAGCCAGTTCAAGATAACCTGCACTAGCCAGATACCTGCACTAGCCAGTTCAAGATAACCTGCACTAGCCAGTTCAAGAATATCAGGAGCACCATTTTCAAAGTAATACCACCTAAAGGTTTGCCCAGGTGCATGACGATTTTTTGAAAGTGCTGGACTCTCCAAATTCTCATGTCTTAAAAGACCATCTGTGTTTTCGGGCGATTTTGTGATTTTCCGAAAACTAACTTATGCAACTTTGAAACAGCAAGAGGAGTGAAGGTAGCAAAAGTTTAGGGTCGCGAAATTACTATTTCGTGCAGCTTTATGAGTGCCATTGTGATGGCGTTTTTTAACTCGGGTATGTAAATGTAGTTAGCTGATGGCAACACTCTTCATTCTCTTATTTTCTGAGTGTCATTAGCTGGTCCGGGCCTAATAGGGTTTTCATTCTTTTCCTTGCTGCTATAATCGCTCTCATAGCTTTTATCATCAAAAGTGTTCTTTTTTGCTGATTTCTCATTTATTTCACTCAACAAATAAAGTCAGATTCTCATTCTATCAAATACACGCTATAATTCATCATTTAACTGTCGAATGTTGTTGAGCAATAGTATTCGATTGCTGTATTGTTGACTTCAGCTGTCAACACTCGTCAACGCATCCAGTAAATAGTATATGCTACAGAATGAGAAATTGATTCGAACTGTGAAGTGAAATGATACGAAGTGAATGAGAAAAACTCATGAAGTGAACGCTAGTTGCATGTAATAGCTATAAGAGCGAATACAGCACGCCTGAAAAGAATGAGAATCCATCTAAATCAGTTTGGAGTGACCGTTTCATAGACAATAGCTCTTCATGCAATTATGAACGACTACAATCTAGGACAGTGGTTCTCATGGGGAGTGAAATTACCCGTTTTGGGTAATTTGTGGGTGTCGGGGGAGGTGGGTAACGCCGGCCTGCCAGATCATCAAAAGGGGATATAGAGCACCCGAACGTGAGAACCACTGTTCTAGATTAATCGTCAGTTTAAAAACGAAATCGAATTCAAGTTTATCGAATGCAGCAAACTATCGTGTAAAGCCCGTAAATCGAAATGAACATTTCAAGTAGCCTTGCAGTTATTTTCGTACAGTAAACGGTTTTAGTTGAGAAATTTATGTTTCAAATGAATCTTATATTAACTATTATATGATTCCCTCTTTTGATTCCTAAATACGAAAACTATGAAAAATGATCAAGAAGGTTTCTAGGATATTGATACTGCACCCGAATGCAAAAGGATTCCACGTGCTCAATAATTAATCGTTGATTTTGAGCATTCACACTGAACACAGGAGAACACAATTTCACTTTGCACTTCTGGTTCAGATAAGACATCCACTTATCTCAACGGAAGTGTTTGCTTCATCTTCAGTCATTAGCCATTCAACGCACACAGTTTTGCATTTGTCAATTATTTTAAGCATATCAAGTCTTGAAATGATCCTGCTCGATCATTGAGTAACAAAAGGTTCACCTCTGCACTGATCAGTAGAGGTAAATTCAAGTTCTTTCCTTTTTCGATAATATAAACAAAATCTATTGATGTATTTTTCACAGCTTTGTGTCAGAAATATTCGCAATTTTTTGCTCATGCAACCATCAGTTATGATACGTTGACTTTAGTGAAATTTTATCACTGTTTTTTGAGCAGCCTGATGGTCTCATGTTAAGACTGTAAGCAAATTGTTAAATCCTACCTGATTGGTTTCTCCAGTTGAACGTACATTGTTTCGCGACCATTTACAACAATTTTTTACGATCTTAATATAACATTATCTCCATAGTGAACACATGTTAAATAATAATGCCAATCATCAATAGTCGTTTTATTATGTCGTTGAAAATGAACAATGCTTTTGAGCAAATTAACAGAATTCATCTAACAAATAACAGGATCTGGCATTTCTTTTTGTTGTCTCCGTAGGTCTCAATGAATGATTTTGCCTAATCTAATTTGTTTTACCTAATCCAGTGATGGATGGGTGTTTTTCCCATTTCATAGAGCTTTTTCTTTTTTAATCTATGAATTTGATCAATTCATATCCTCATTATCCGCAACTAATTTCAAAAACAAGTATCATAGGACTTATTTCTTCATAATTATATGAACAACTTATTTGATGCGATATGGTATGTTTCGTTCATGTGAATAATAATGCAACACTGAAACGATCTCTATCGATTTCAACCAACTGAAGATTTGCATATCCTCTTGAGAATCGTCTGAAATCAGATCCTTTCGAAACGGATCACTTTTTTTTGCAATGTTTTTGAAGTGCTGTTTCTGATTCGAGAGTCTGCCATCCCTGTGCCACTTTATACATCCTCGCTATCCAGACCACATTAGAACCCCAGGGAGACCCTATCACATTAGAACGAATATTATTGGCTCGACATTATTTCGAGGCAAACCACACATGATTTTCATAGATTTGTGATGCGTTTTCATCCTATCACATCGTTGAGTTGACCCCCAATGAACTAACTCTTCAGCATAACACTATAGTATCATCACTTCGAAGCAGTTCTTTCTTACCAATTTGATTCTCCTTATTTCGGTGTCATTTCGCAGCGATTCTATGGACTTGCTCAAACTCTATTCTTACTTTCACATACTCAGCAAGCATTAAACTTCGACCACATCTTTTATCCTCGGATTATTGAGATGAATGTGCTGATATAGTTTATGGATATCAATAGACTTGTGCGATTGTTATTTATGATGGATGCTCTTCTTTCGTTTTTGATGTTTCGGTTACTAAATTCGTTTCTTTTCTTATATTTGCTACGTCAACCTTTTTTCGTATTCACACTAATTTTCAATCAAAAAAACTTTCTTTGCTCAAAAAGTTTGTGCTGTCAGTTGTTTAGCTGATTCACTGGTGCAAACCAATGCACAAGCTTAAATTTGAGAATTTTACATGAGAAAGACCATATCGAACGTAATGCTGCTGATCGAATATGTTTCTGGCCGATCGAACACATCCGTTGATCGTTTTTTATTCATTGTCAGTGTTGCAATGCAATGCGAAATTCGACAAACGTTTCTACGTTTCTGTAAAGCGATAATATGGTCGAAGACAAACATTCACATGAAGTTGATGTTAGAAGAACGGTAATGCGTTTTGCATGATGATGGGTGCATAACATCATTGCTGGCTTTGATTTGGTAGCTTTGAATAGCACTTTGAAGGGAATCATTTTAAATAATTCAATACACTAATGTCGACATTCTATCCTCATCATTACTACTTGAGAGTTTAAGAGAATCAATAAGATGTGGCACTGAATGCTATTTAATGACTGACCATTAACTATGGAAAACGATTATTAACTTTACACAGGAAGTGTATATGAACGAAGTTGTTTGGCAAAGACAATACAATACGTGTGTGTGTGTGTGTGTGTGTGTGTGATTGATGTAACATTTCCTTCGACGGAATGTACGTCATAATTGAGTGCGGATTTCATTTATGTTCTCAACCTGAAGCAATCGATATCATCAGCAGAGCTAATCTTTTAGTTTCATGACTGAGAACATCTTTCATTGGATTTTTCAAAACTTTAAATTTGTTCTTGTCGTGTCAGTAAGCATTAGTTTCGTTCGAATGTCAAATTTGTTGACGATTTTTCGAAAACTCATCATTTGAGTTGCGATTGATCACCTAATTGAACGTGACCGATGATATCTCATCGTCAGTGAATTGAATTTTCATAATCGTAACACCTCCGCGAATTGTGCAATCCCAAAATGCGACCAAGCTAAAATTTCGTTCGGATGCCATCACTAATGTGAACGAAAAAGCAACATTACACTGATTGTTTTTCGAAGTTATTACTGACAAGTGGACTTTTAAATGATCGATGGATTCATCGGTCAGCTTTTGACTGATCGAATTTGATGTGGCAATAATGAGATTTATTTCGAAACGAAACAATTCGCATGATTGAACACATCAATAAAATGTTCGTTAAGATGCATCTTCGTTTTGTTTTGATATGTTCAAAAGAAAGATGGAAAGTTTTGTGATGATGGCATGTTGTTTTTATGGGATGGGAAGTGATTTGCCTTCCATATAGCCATTATAACGTAACACACTCTTCCGGAAACAGAATAATGCCTCAATACCAATAGGGTCAGTGCTGGCCGCTTTTTCATTGATGTGTAGGAGATGAGAGTTGTGCATGTGGTCCACGAAAGAAAAGAAAAGATAATCCTAGAGTGATTTATTTAAGTATCTCCTTCACATTCGCACTTCCTCAATGACCATTGATTTATTGAGGATACAACCGCTTTCTGTGAAACTGAACGTTGCACATGTTACTTCATTTTCATCAGTTTACAAATCAGATCCTCAACCAGAATCGAATAAAACCCATTCATCAATCTTTATCGCTCTATTTTTCGACAGGTGTACACAAGTGACAATGCGCGATTGGCGCTCCTGCATTGCACTGATTCTAAACGCGAATATGTTGACTCCTGGATTGTTCACCAATTACTTCTTGAGATCTGTGAGTGAGGGACTGATTGTATCATGTGCAACTGTATCCACTAGCTTGAATAAACCATGCTACTTCTGCTCGCTTTCATTGCTCCTATGCACAAACATTTCCAGCAATTTCGAAAATTTTCCATCAGTTGCACACAAATTATAAGACCATGTAATTGAGCGTTTCTATGCTCGAACACGCTTCAGTCATTCCAACTCATTAGGAAATTTCAATGCGCTTGTTCAGTTTTTATCGTATTTCAAAATGCAATAAAAAGCTCGCTCTTAAAATAGCATTATTCGCAGTTTTTAATTGGAAAATTATCTTTGCGAACAATTTTCGTTGCTTTTTCAAAGTGCTTTCTCAAGTTTATCGTTATTAGTTTTAAATGCCACATAATTTTTGGTTGAACACTTTCATTGAGGTTCTTTGATGAAGCTTTGCACTTTCGTACTTTCATGTCAAATGAAAATTAGTTTCGTTGCTTGCAAAGTATAATATTCAGTTGATTTTATCTCTGCGAAATACTGTTACTCGCTCATTCGAATCAAGGGACATTTGATGTTTTAGTTCCATTTAACATGCACACGGATTGTTTTTTGGATGTATTTTAAGATATTTTCAATGTTGCCGATTCACCGCGAATAATTTCACAAAAAAAGCAAATTTCTCAGCGGAACATCCCGTCGTCGCTATCATAAAACGCTCTCTGTTATAACGATAAACGCTGTTTGTGTTGTGTTTGCAGTTGATACACTATGTGCGCAGGTTTAAATTAATTCCTTGAAAGCGTCACAATGACCACAGTATTGCCAATCGAATGGTCAGTAAATGCTTATTTCGGTACATCAGCTCAGCCATCGTCCACTACAGCGATACCGCTAACGGAATCGAACGCATCATCGCATCATTTTCAAAAGTTAGTTCTGCTTTGATTCTTTTGATCTATTCTCGAATGAATTTCATTTGATTATCCTCGTCATTCCAACGTCTTTTTTATGCATCTTTAATTGCTCTTTTCGTAATTATCCGCAATCTTGTTATCGTTTTCGACAGTCAAATAGCGCTTTGTTCTATAAGCACAGACCCATTCATCCATTTCCTCCGTTCCAGATGAATTCCTAATTGTAACCTTATCAATTTGCGATGCGATGCATCTGCATTCAATAAGACTGCAAAAAACCTCGCATCGCTAATGAAGTCATTCGGCTTGCAGTTGCTGTCAAGTTCTTGGAATTGGATTCAAGCCTTTTTTGTTACGCTTTGAACAAACAGAATGAGTTCGAAGTGGAATATGGGGTAAATTCAAGGGACGATTATATGAAAACAGCCAATGTTTCCAGAAAAAGAAGTTTTCTAACAAGTTATGTCACTTGAAATTTTTATGTTCGAAAGCGATATTCTTCACAAACTTATACCAACAAACTAAATATCAATCCTATGAAGTGAAACGTGAAACATTTCGTTGATTTCTTCTTCGAACAAAGAAAAACGAAGTTAAATACCCTTCTCTCGAATGAAGCGTTTGTTGTGGAAATATTAAAGTCATTCTTAACTTTGATTCTTCTCCTAACAAAAAAATCACTGGAACATCAAGCAATCATTTGAATTCAGTTTTCCATTCAGTTCAAAAGTGTCACTTTTATTTTCGAATGAATTTTGGAACGTTCCTTAAAAACAATCCCATGCTAACAACAAGAGACTGAATGCATTAGAAACACTTTTCTTTGCGTTTGATCGTCATTCGAAGAAGCAAATTCACTTTATTGCTTTTTTGTGATATTTTTGATAGTTATTGCTGACTGTTTTGATGGAGATTAACAAACTCTTACAGATTGTTGGTTGTTGAACACAACAGAACTAAATTTTAATGCTTGGTGCATTCGAGTGAACTGATTTTGCTCACACAGATGCATCTTGAGGAGCCTGATGCAGCATCGAAATTTACTTTTCAGATAAACCAATTTTCTGACATTCTCTTGACAACTCTTAAGAGGTCATAACGAACGGACTCCGTCTGATCCATCGAAATGTTTTCATCACATAAAGAATTTCATCGGATCATTTTTACGATAATCTTCTTACAATTGCATGAATCAGTTTGATCAGCTTAAAAGAGATGTGTGATTATGGTCTGTTGGTTAGTGGACAGATGTGCAGTATTGCGCAGTAAAGTGATATACATTGTTTGTTCGTGTAAATATCAAATGCGAGCTGGACTTTTGATGACACACAAGATCTGAAGTCTCCTTTGCATTCCACTCGATATCATGTTCTCAATAAAGCGCGGCTCTGTCACTTCCCGAATGATGCGTTGACTACATTCAAGAAGGGCAGTTTAGTGTACTACCCCGTTGAACGTGAGCAGTTACCAGCGAAACTGTGAGATTCAGATTGTGTATATGTATACATACTTTCAACATTTCAACGATAGTCACAATTGTTTACTTTACCGGGAAGTATTTGTTATTCATGATAGCAACGTCCAATTTCAGTGCCGATTTCTTCTTTAGATTCGGATAACTATCCATTGAGATGTTTTGTTTCCGTTCTCTCAGCTTTTTTTCAAGGATTTTCCAACAACATTTAATAGTTCAACATGATGGTTAATTGCAACTAAATGTTATTAAGAAGCATTCCGAAGTACCACTTTAAATCGCTGTTCTTTTTTGTTCGACCATTGAATTCCACCCATCGATACTAGCAAAGCGTATTAGTGCAACTTCCAGTTTCAATGATCTTATGAGTGCACACACCACTCAAGTCTTACCATTTCTGGAAACAATGACCTTTTAGTTAACATCTTGCATGTGCCTAACGGTTTGCACCCAAACTATCATTTCGACAGCCTTGTCAAATCACTCAAGTACACCTACACAAAGCATCTGAAGTGCACTAAATAGTTAGATAACTGCAATCAATCGCCAGCTGATCAGTTTCATTTATTGTGCCTAATTAAGCAAATGCCATTAAAATGCCATAGTTCGGTGAAGATCTCCTTGAATCAAACACATCAAAATGCCAACACATTTGATGCAATTGAAGGATTACTCAGTTGAAGGATAGTCAAAATAATAGCCTATGAATGCCATCTTTACACGACATTCATTCTATGGTCTATGAAGTATTTGTTCAAGTCAGTCTCAGAAATATTCACTTACATACTTTACTATTCGTTTCTCCAATACGATTATAATCCATCCGTAATTCAGTCTTTGAAACAAATCGTATTAGCAATGGAAGTGTTGTTGGTTGTGTTTACCCGTGAACTTATTTGTGAGCGATGCTCTTCCAAACGATCATTTCTACGTGCCTCATTTATCCATCCACCCCGTCAAAAGTTTTGTCTTCTCAGCTGAATCGATCAATTCATGAAACTCTTTATTCCTTCAGCTAATATTCGTAAGAGCTTCGTTCGAGAGCACTTAGTGAGGTGCACCTCAGATTTCACTGAGACTGCTCAGGAAGCTTCAGTGTGAATGAATCGTAGCCGAGATCTGAAAGGAATTTCTTCAACTGCGATCAGTACGGAATAATTCTTTATTGTTTCAGTGTCACCTCACCACTATTCGCTAACGAAACCGCCACTACCCCAACCACTTCAATGCCACATTTCGAGCTGGAAGACGATTGTCAGTTCCGGCCAACCACCGAAAATTATGTCACCATCGTGTCATTTTGCCTTATCTTTTGCCTCTCTGTTGTTGGCAATTCCGTCGTTGTTGTCGTTATTGTTCAGGTCGGTTTCCGTTCCGTTTCTGTTATGCCCTATTCAAACGTTTCATTTCACGTTCGGTTTGCACCTGTGAGCAGCTTTTAACAGTAACACTACCTAAGCAGTAACAAAAAAACAGTAACATATGAAAAACAGTCATTTCGACTGAAAAATGAATCGAATAAATGTGAAAATAAGTCGACTCTTGAGTGTTTTTCATTTTACAAGAAGGTCATTCTATTTGAGAATGTCTGCAATTTTGACGGAATTTTCTATCTTTTTTCAGCTACGTGATTCATCTGTTTGACCACTGGGGTGTTAACTGTAATGAAGAATGCTAATTTTAATGAAGCGTATACGAGCACTTCAAACGATAGCTCCTAAGTTTTGCCCTAGGCAATTCGGGCTTGATTATTGGAACGTTGTTTGTTTCACGATTAAATCGAAAGTTGTTATTTTAGTTTATTATTTGAGAAGACAAACTGAGTGATGATGTAATAGGGAAAGGAATGTTTCAAGTTGCTTTGAAGATGTTATGCATCGAGAATTTTAGCGAATAGTGATTACAATTTTAGAAATGAATCTAACGATTGATCAATTGCGTTGTTGCGTAAAGTTTGAAACACATTCGCGATTTCATTCACAGTTGTTCACTGATTGTTCTAATGAAATATATCTGTATATACGGCTATTCAATTAGCCTTAACAACTAATCTTGTTGGAATTCGCTTAGAGGAGAAATTTTACAATTTAACGCATCAAAGCCAGGCTCTAACGCTTAGCTTAACGTTTGGAGGGATAAATTTTGAGATCGGAATTGACGACAGATCATTGATATTGTTTCGGCCGTATTTACCTACCATTCAGCAATGTTGCCGATTGTGGTACTTTCAAAAAAGAGCAATTCGAACTTTGTCCCGGAGAAGATGAGCGATTGAGCAATTTCCTTCAAGAATTCAAGTCATGACTGAGAATCAGTGGCTAAGAATTTAAGTCAAACAACAATTAATTCTCAGATTATTGCAGCATATTACTGAAATTTGTTTTAAAGAAACCATTTTTTGCAATGACCAACGTACTGACTCTAATGAAATACATTATGAAAGATACGAAAAATTCAGATGATTGCTTATTTAAAGCACCATAATGAGTGCTGTGGAGCAAAGAAATGACCTGTTGTTTGATGAGCTTTTTGCCGTTTGTTTCTATTCGGGCAACGTATCCATTGCATGAATGTAAGTGTTGTTGTATCGTAGATATAAAATTCTGCATTCTAGAATCAACAAACAATATTTTAGATGATTGCAATCTCTAATCAATTCACCTGTGAGCATTTCAGCAACGCACAATGCGTTCTATAACGAACATATATTTGTTGAATCTGGCAATATCCGATTTGATGTTATCCGTTGTTTGTATGCCGCCGACACTAGTCAGTTCGGTTATTTATTGCTGGATGTTCGGCGATATTCTATGTAAACTGTTCGCGTATTTACAGCGTACGTTTGTTATTTTCTCGTATTCATCATTCATAAACCAACTACACAAACATCAAAACCGATATGTTATTGCTTCATTCCATTCGCTTGATGTTTGTGATTTCGCTACTTTAATACACCACCGATAGATGATGCTTTGGCGATACGATAGCGGTCGGCATAATGCACGTACGGCATTCATCTTATCGCACGAAGCTAATCCATGAAACTCTATTCAGTTGCATAGCCTACAAATATCGATATAAATCCTTTCACGCCTGATTTCACCAATGTTCAGCTCGATTTCCATTATGATAAGTTAACTGCCGCTATTTTTCGATGTCTTCGAAATCCGGCAACAACATTTTTCCGTCTAAAAACAAGTCATACATGGACACTATTTGTAAATTGTGTATCTGCCATGGAATACTTTTAAATTCAATGAGGAATATAATCAGTTCAAATTTACCAAGAGAACTCATCGAAACATTTGTGGACTGAATCCATTCGCAGTGGTCAGCTACGCTTACCGAATGCATGTATCATGAGTTTACTCCACTGCAAAAATCTTCGAAAATTTCATGAGATTCTTGCGAACAATACGCTTCGAACAAGACTTCGAAAAGAAAAATCAGTATTTCAAAGAGCAAGAGCTGATACATAGACACAAATTAATGACCTCAATTAATTCTGCTTTACATTTCAATCTAACTTCTGTGCAATCATGCAGCGATCAGTCGAACTTGCTCGTGCTATGTGTACTCTGTTGAACCTAATCGTGGGCTTTATATTTCTATTGATCTCCGAAATGAAGCCTTTGATCAGGAAGGGGCCTTCCTTCATTTGAGAGACATTTATATTACTCACGGACGGCCCTTCAATAGGGAAAATCCTATTCAAAAGGAGACGATCGTAATTACTCTTTGAATGTAAGAGGGAGATTTTTTGTGAACCTTACTGAGAATATGCTTATTCGTTGATAAAAATGATGATAACATATTGTTTTGCAATGAAATTTGCTCATATTGACAAGTAATCGGTGAATGAGTAATTGAACATTACAACAAATCTGTCAAAACGCGCAACTGTTTATCAATAGTTTATCACTCGCCCACTGATCGAGTCCACCAGAAATTTTCCGCACTAAAAATTTTTCGATTTAACATTGATTCCCACATAAATATATTTCCTTCTCACAACGAAGTCATTCGTTGTATATAAAACAGTTATATGTATGAAGTTATATAAAACAGATCATTCATGGATTAACCAACTGGGCATAGTCTTATTCGAATCATCTCTCTGCATCTGCACATATATCTTAATTTTTGATGAAAACAACAATTATGATGATGAAATCAGCAATCAGCTTCATCACAATTACGCTCACCGCATCACCAATCACACTTTATAATTGCCGTCAAATTATTGCACAACCTCAAAGCTGTGATCTAATCGTAGGAGTGTACAATGCAAAGAAAGCATCAGATGTATCAGTCTGTGCATGTCTAAAGCGTTTTCTGTTATTATAATATAACAATGGCTACTACTATTGTTGTTGTGATAGTCGTCAATTCGAGCGAGATCTTCAAATAATCAATTCACAGAAGAGCTTCTTGTCTTAATCAAAACATTTACTTTTATGTCTGTGGATTCGATTGATTAAGGGAAATATTTTATTGAAGCTTCACAATTGAGTATCTTCAAAAGCACTTATTCTTTGCTTTGTTTACGATCAGTCTGCAAGGATTCAGCAAAATTTAAGTGGAAAGCAGGAAGCACTTGAATATTTCAAGCCAATACAATTAATGAATATCTCGAGCAAATACAATTACAGAATAATAGTTAATTGTGCATCGCTGCGGTTGTTCAATTTGAGTGATCACTGTTTACGAACAACGATCCAAGAAAATTATTTACTTGCAACGAAGGTTCACCTTACTACACTTCATTGCAACGATAACAATAACACGCATTCATTATCTGTTTGATAAGCAGTTGTCTTCAGTTGTTTTCATTCACCATTCACTAACACACGTTTTTATGATGAATAGGTGAACGAAAGCTAGGCATCCAGAGAGAGTAACTTAATTTTCTCAAAACATATCGCTCATACATAATTCATGCTCAATTTCATTGGTTCGGTTTTCCTCGTAGAAAAAAATCTATTTTGTTAAAGCATGCAAAAAGTTATGATTCATCTATGGAATACGTAGTCATAACTGAAAACCAAAGTCAATAGTGATATCAGTGATGGGCATTTTTACAATTACTTGATCTTTAGAAGAAGAAAAATCGACAACAGGACTTGGTGAACTTTTGCTATTGGAGTTCACGATAAGAACTCCGAGCCGATAAGAGAACCTCTCTTGTTGCGCTAAATCTGCAACATCGTTAATACTCAGTCAACTCATGAACGATTTCGTTTGGATGCCTGACTCGTCATCAGTTTCATCGAGTTCCACTGTTACTTCAACTGAATTGTTTTCGTCGGAAGATCTAGACGTTTTTTGCTGAAAATATGGCATATCTCACCGAAGTGTTACATGCATCTAATTGATCTGCGCTTTGTTCACGAAAAAAATGCCGCGCTAATATTGGTTAGAAGTCATCTGATAACATCAAATTCACTCAAAATCAGATCTTCAGGGAATATCCGAATGGTTTTGTGCATTCGTTCGGATATTTCAATTTCAGACTCATACGTTATCCAATATTCAATGGGCAATTCATTCAGTTTCTCTTTTCTTTTTGCTTCTTCAAATTAAACATTTCTCGAAATTAATGGCTAACAGATGAAGTTCTGTATCGAACAACACTGTTCCATAGTTGTTTTTTTTAATAAAAAGCAAAAATTTCATTAATCACCCAATATTGTTTGATATTGAATGTGTGGAACAACGAGCCGCAATTTCAAAATTCTATTATATTTTGAAAACAAATTCTTTCATCAGATTCATTGTTGAATTCATTTGTGACTGAAGTCAAAAAGCTGAGGGATTGAATAATTTGAGGGACTGAATAAGTTGTTGAGGTCAAAAATTCTGATCAACGAAATTAATATCATTCAGCTCGGAACAAAACTTTTTCTCTCAAACACGGCTGGTCCACACAGCGTTTCCTAAGCTGAGCCAATATTTAGCTTGAATTTGGTTGAGTGAGAACTAAAAATTATTTACGCACTGAAATTTTCAGCAGTTGTTGTAACGGCATCAGCATACACGTTAGCTGTGATTGCGTTCGAACGCTACTATGCAATATGTCGGCCTTTGCATTCTCGGATATGGCACACTCGTTCACATGCATATGCAATGATCTCGTTGGTGTGGATTATCTCTGTATTAGCCAATTTCTTCATGTTGTTCATGTTCGAATTGCAAACTTACAATGTGAATGGTCTGACTTGTGCACCGAGATATTCACCGATCATACATTTCGGATATCAGGTTTTGCTTCTTCTTCATTCGTCTCTTCTTTCATTCGCATCCTTCCAGGACAATTCGTAGACAAACTTCGTAATTGCGAATCACTTTCAAAAGGTTTTCACTATCTTAGATTGTGAATTATTACCTCATTCAGTAGCAATATGCATCGTAGATAATGTTGACGATCACGAATATCTCCTGAATTAGAGCAGCCTTTCAACTTGGATAGACTTTACAATGACGTGAAACTGATCGTGTCTGAAATTGGGTGTACTCATTACAACTTGTGAAAAACATTTTTGATTAAAGATGGCGGTGGTTGTATAATAGAGGTAAACCACTCAGCACTGAGCCGTGTATAAGCTATTAAGTGCCTGTGATAACCTATGATCCTTTCAAAATATTTTTGTTCTAACTTCACGATTCACCGATTAGCAAGCGAAATATTCATCGAATCCAAGAATTTTCAGATCTACATGACATCGGTTTTATTGTTGATACCGCTATTTCTAATGATCGCATTATATGGCTCAGTAATTCACTCTTTGAAAATGGGTATGAAGATGGATATTGCGGCCGTTGAAGGATCGATTATCGATGCTGAAAGTAGATCAGTTTGTGTGCTTTCAGTGCTCTTTAAATCATTCAGAAACGTCTTCATTCTAAACTATTCCACATTGTTCTACCGCATTTATCGTTCATAAATTGTTCAATCCTAATTTGAATATTTGCCTCAGAAGTTGATCATAACTCAAGACGTTGGTCGTTTTGATCATCTTCTCGACTCTTAGAGTCACTTGCCTAGAAAATACACTGAATTCAAAAAAAAAAGAACTCGCATTTCGGATGCAGATGATATTCTATCCCAGAAAATGACACTGTTGTTGTCTTTTATTCGTCACTATCTCCATCAGTTGTTTCTTGATAATTTCAGTGAATAATGTTTGTTTCGGAATGGAAAAGTTAACATTTTCATTCTCTGAGGGTAATATATCTGCTGAGCATTCAGCTGAACATTCTTCACTAACTGCGCTCTGCCTGTGGCAAAGAACTGTTCAAATTATGTGGAAGTTTTGAAAATTTTGAACACTTTGCAGGAAGATAAAATAAATGATTGAACCTTACAGATAGTCTTGATGAGCTTGATGGTCAACCGTCTATTTATCAGCGATTCAGAAGTACCATTCGACAACATCGTAAACGAGCGAGTGCTTGTGTTGAAAGGAAGACCAGGTCGTTTCACTTTCACTAGATCGTTCCTCCTTCGAACATCGGAAACCGATAGATTCAGACGTACATGTAAACTCAGAGGCAAACTTAGGTTGTCTCCAATCTTGATGACTTCAGTTCTCACGTGAAGAAGCTTTTATCAGCCCTTATAGATGAGACTTGAGCTGCTTGAAAAATAGGACGTTTTGATGAATGACTTGTAAGAGTGAATAAATGATTGATACAGATCGGCTCGTGCGTATGTGAATCACAGCATGGCTCGTCAAATCTCTCAGGCAACAACTTCGTCAAGTATCGAACAAAGGTTGCGCTCCACGCACAGGTTCGTGCATCTTCCCGTTTCATAACGTCGATGCATTTATTTGCATCACCTCAACTGTCATCAATCAACGAGATGTTTTTCAGTGAGAAAGCAATGGTTGCAAAGCAACGGGTCATACGTATGTTGATCGTTATTGTGATCATATTTTTCTGTTGTTGGACACCAAACTATATATGGTGGTTACTGCTCACCGCGCAAGACTCTTTCCAGGTTCCTCTTCAAACCCTTTTTTTGAAACTTGTTAACTGCATTTGAGCACTTTATTCTGTCTTCGTTTTGCTGTCATACGTTTTTCATGATGCAGTTTGATCTGAATTCAGTATTGTTGCAACAAAAACTCTTACTACAATTTTTTGCATTTCTTTGGCCATACGAAGTCGCTAATTATCCGTGGTGAATATTTGTTCTAAAAACCGTCAGTTTTTTGAGTCACTCACAATATGAACAAATCATTTCGTCACACAAATCCTTTGACGTATTGCTATCTGGCGTACTGCTATCCATTAGATCAGTTGTTCTCACGTTCGGGTGCTCCATTACCCCTTTTGATGATCTGGCAGGCCGCCGTTATCTCTGTCTCCTCATCCCTCCTCCCCCACCCCCAATGATATGAGAACTTACTATTTCTGCGTATAACGTCATCCCTTATCTATGAGACTTGAGCTGTCCGGAAATTTCTCAACGGCGTGAAAAAAATTAGTGTCCCAGATCGTTGCTTTGCTCTTACTGCAGTCGAATATGATTGCATGAAAAGCTGTTGTCTATGACACGCTCACTTCAAACTGATTCAGATAGATTCTCATTCTTTTCAGACGTGTTCTATTCGCTCTCACAGCTATTGCATGTGAATACCGTTCTCTTCATGAGTTTTTCTCATTCACTTTGTCTCATTTCACTGCACAGTTCGAATCAATTTCTTATTCTGTAGCATATACTATTTACTGAATGCGTTGATGAGTGTTGACAGCCGAAATCAACAATACAGCAATCGAATACTATTGCTCAACACGGTTCGACAGTGAAATGATGAATTATAGAGTGTATTTAATAGAATGAGAATTTGACTTTGATTGTTGAATGAAATGAATGAGAAATTAGCAGAAGAGAACACTTTTGAAGATAAAAGCTATGAGAGCGATTATAACAGCAAGCAAAAGAATGAGAACCCTGTTCAAAAGAACGAAAACCCTGTTAGGCCCGAACGAGCTAATGATACTCAGAGAATATGAGAATAGAGAGTGTTTCCATCAACTAACCGCATTTACATATCCGAGTTTAAAAACATCATCATAATGGCGTTCTATCACAACGTAACAATTGCACGAGACACTTTCAAATTACCCTAAATGGGTAATTTCATCCCTATGAGAACCACTGCATAAGATAATCGTGAAGAGCAGTGTTGATAATCACTTAAGAGTATGTTTGTGCTCATCAGAATGCCCTGAATTTAAGGCATTCGATGTGTGGAATTCACAGCTGAACACAGCCATAACCGTGCTCTGCTATATCTCGTCGTGTGCAAATCCAATCACGTACTGTTTCTTGAATCAAAAGTTTCGTAGTGCCCTACTGCTCACATTCGGATGTCGTAAAGCAGCACTGCATCGACATCGCAATTTCCAGAACGTTTACGTCAAGACAAACGGGTGTTCACCCACCGAAGAAAGCAATAAAGCAGCAAAACTCAGCGAGGCGAACGACGATTACTCGTCGCGATCACGTAAAAAGTGAACCATTTGTTCATCGTTATAGCACTTTCAGTATTTTAATAGCTTACTCTTTCAGTCACTATGCAATTACGAGGTGTTTCTATAATCAGCGAACGTCAGGCTGTAATTAAGTTGTGCAACATCAAAGTGTGTGGTGTGTTATTATCACTTTGTTGTGATAATCTCGAGAGTTGAGATTATCACAGCAAAGTGATAATAATGTATGAATGATGAGGATGTTGTTTGAAACGAGATAATATTTCATTCATGATAAAGCCATATGACATTACGTCTCTGTAAACCAATCATCTCATTCTGTCAGTCTGACACAATTACTCTAACTTTACACTGTCGTTTTTCATCCTTACTTCTTTCATTTGCTCACTCACTTCTAAAGAAACGTCGTTGAACTTGGGATCAGCTGAGATAATCAGTGCGAGAATATTTCAGGGACTGACTGCAAAAGCTAATGATAGTACATGTATTCAATGAATCATTCGGCAATTTGCAATCGCTACCGATCGAGCTTAATCGAAATTGAAATATTTTCAGATTGAGAAAGAACGGTGTACATATTCGCTGCCCTTCACGAAATAATACGATGCCCTCACGACAGCGTGTACGTTTTACTGCCGGCAGTAACAGAGCTTTATAGTATTTGAGATATTGGAAACGATAATTTTTTGATGGTGACATTTATAATCATAATAATGATGAAAACAAATTTCATATGATGACAATAATAATAGTGATAATGGTCATGATTACACTCATAGAAATTAGGAGAACATTGATGACGATTATGACATAACAAGTAAAGATTATTATTATCGTAGATTATAGCGAGTGCAAGTGGAAAAACGAGAACTCCTGGATGATTTCATGGAATGTCGGAATATGGTCCAAATTTTGAGCATGAATTAATCAATTTTGTGATTTTTTAATATCTCTCCTAATCGCTCACTGAGTTACTGTGCATTTCACAACATATCAACTCATCAAACAATGCTGTTGAATGATTTTCTGAACAAATAGATCAAGTGAACAAAATACATGCAGAGATGAACATTCACGCGTTACCGCTATGCGATCACTAAAAGAATGCCTTCGTTTCCAATCCCAATCAACTAATTCAGCTATTGCAATGAATTTTTGCAGGATATCTGTTTGCTAGAGGAAGAACAACAAGAGAACGTCAGTGGAGAATTGGTCGGTAACGCGAACAGTAATAACGGTGGAAGAATCGAAGCGAATTTGTGTACAAATGCCAAAGTGAATCGTGCTATTTTTGAGTCGATTTTATAAATAGAGCTGTTCGTTTGAATGAGTATTGTTGTTGTTAATGGCAGTGTCGGTGTTACAACTCTTGCGACGCATCAATGGTTGTTGCCACAACGAGTGATCGATCTCATTACATTTTCGTATAATTTTGTTGGTGTCAATGCCTTTCAGTTGAGTTTGTTCACCAAATGAACTCTTATTCAACAAAACTTGTCCATAACTCTCAATGATACTTCGTTATTTATTCAAATGAGAACATAAATGAAAGAGAAAAGATGTTCAGAGATTAAACGATCACATTATCCTTACATCGTTCATCACATTGAATGCGTGTTCTAATCCGTGGAGAACTGTATTGATGTTAATTGTGCCAATCAAAATGTTGTGCTATAATGAAAATCTTATCGTACATCTTATCGCACAACATTCTAATACCCCTCAACTTTCCACATAATTTCCTTGTTATGTCCCGGTACACGTAAAAATTCTTTTATCATCAAATTCAACCTCACAAAAGTAACAAAAAACTACTCCACTTTTCAAAACAACTTCCATTCGACTCTTCTTATGTTTGTAGGATAAGTTTCTGTTTGTGCATAACTGAATCCAGCAAAACAAATTCATAAACATCATTTATCTTCAATACAAACGAATTACAATAGAAATTTCATCAACAATGAATATTCAACAACAATAAACAATTCCTATACAGTTACAAATTCATTCCAAAACCTACAATTATTGACGAGTCACAACATACAAACATGAAATTTCTAGAAATGGAACAGCTTCAAGATCACAGTTCTCGGAATAGAATTCTGACATAAACAATTTTTACCATACAATCTCCCGGTTACAACCATCTTCTGCGTCCATCAACTATTAATTATTGAAATTCTCATGTGATGAAACAGTGCGAAACTTTCGATAATGGCGTTTCACCTTTCAAGATGCGATGATAAAACTACAATCTCATGTAGGAACTGCAATGGTTTTCTGTTGAAGGATCACTCATCTGGTGAAATATAGAGTATCTGATGCAATATTAATGAACGATTCTAGCAGCAGATACTCTTTCATAGAGATCATCACTTCGCTACAATCACAGATAAATGTTTGCGTTTCGATCGTGCAATGCGATGACTTTCGTGATTGTTGCTCCACGCACCACTGCTCTCATTCGCATAATAATCCATCGCGTACACTGGCTTCGCGAACGAGATCTCTTCCAAAGCGGCTATCGCCTCGTACGGTGTTAATAAAGGCTTTGCGAAGGCACTGCCCCAATCGATCGACAAACGCGGACACGCAACTTGTACCCAACTGAAACACCGAATCCACTGAACATTTCATCACGATAATCTAACGATATTAGAGAAAACACTTAAAAAGTTTGATCACTAATGGATTCGCTGTTCTGTGAAGAACATAATTGTCATAAAACACTTTTATATTTCCACAAGTTTAACACACACTTGCTGGTACATTAACGAATCATTAAGCTATAGTTGGAGCTGTCCGTCAAATATTAATGAATGAGTGACAACGCTCATCTCCAAAAAAGGGATAATGATTGAGGTTGAGGGAAGAAGTAGGAAGGGTCTGGGTAGTCTATGAAACGAGATCAATCTTGTTATTTTGTTTTCCCGCTGCCAGAAAAAAAGAACACATAGTGAAAATGAACCAACCAATCGATATCATCGAATAACGCCAGCTTTTCGGGGAATATTTCCGACAGAAGGACACGTACAAACTTAATACCAGCCGCTTGTAATTTCGATTCAAGAACCTTCAAAAGGAAATTCTTAAAAGACTCATCCACAGACTTCGTTAAAGCGTTTAAAATGTAATAACTGAGAGGTAATATAAAAGCGAAACATGATCACTCATTCGAACTCGTTCGTATATGAACACCCCAGATCAGGATTTCAGTGAAGATAATCTGCGATTGGAATACTTTCATTGTAACAGTACAGATTGAGAGACCTACTCGGCATTGAATCACTTCAGAAAAGACTTCTCAAACGATGAAATAAATGAAGCTGACATTGCGAATCAAAATTAATCGAATCAACACACCCAAATAAAACCGATAACGCAAACCTCAACAATTCGAATGTTCCCTTGTCGTCCGAGTGTTCCTTGAATTATACCAAATTTCTTTGCCGTTTTTGCTCTATTCACTGCATCACTTCTGATTTGCAACATTCGCTCATAATCGTACACTTCATGGGTGAGTTTCCTTTAACGAAATGAATAAATAATTTCCAAAGTGAGTCAATATTTCTGCTGGGACGAGGGAGTGACGCTACAGGAAGAATTTTTTGTACGTAGAAACTGGTCTTGCCTTCCCAAATTTTGTCAGAGAGAATGCTTCACAAGCATAGTAATAAGAATAATATGAAGGCAAAAAGACAAACCTTGAATACGGATCGTACTGGTATGCATTGATATTTGGATTGTGAATCATAATTGATTCCAAATGAAAACGTCCATCACCCAAATATCTTCAACAAAAAAAATAATTTCAATTTAATCTTCCAGTCAATCCATAATAAAAACATTGATTATTTGAGTTACATGATGAATAAGATTGCAATTACACTGAACTGGCGACAACGTTTCCTCAAACCACTCACTACCTTAACAACTAACTCAATATGAACTACGCTTTTTGACTCTACTCCATTGCCAGCTAAGTATTTAACACTCACATCAATGCGGTTATATCGTTCGACAGTCGTGGAGAGGTACACCCCAGAATTTCACCAGGACTCAGCGGTTTTGACTGAGGAATGAATATCGAATAACCACATGCAGTCAATTCGTTTTTCACAGTCTAAAACAATCACAATTCTATGAGACTTCAATCCATCATCACTCTAAACTGCTCTGTCAAGAAACAAAATTTGTCGTCTCGATTCAAATCTTTCTGAATTCACACTTCAATGATGAATGAGTGAAGGGACAAATCAGTGATTGCGATTTGAAAAAAAATGAATGCAATAAAATGATTACGAGTAACCAAACTTTTTAGGAATAAATATCTAATTCAGCTATCAAACACAAGCAATCCAATTTGAGAGTTTCGGCGAAAATGGACGAAACAAAACATTCATACGTATGTGGGGGAAAAAAGAGGAAGTGAATGACACCTGTAGAGCGGCAACAAATTGTATGGTGCTGACAAGAGCCAATTTGTCGCGTTGACTGAAATTCGCCTTAAGTGTGTCGATGAAATGACTTAAGTTCATATCGATATTCACAAAAATGTACAACATTGCGATACCATCGGTATCCTGAATTGGAACCAGACAGCTGTGTCCATAGTGAACCAATAGGTCACATCCTGAAATCGTTCCACGAGGTTCATGACTTTTCATCTCAACCAACTCCTACAGCCCCACCTTTTCTATTATTCAGACATCAGTCAAATTGAAGAAAAGTAACTGAAACAGAAGCAAACTGATGGAAAAGAACCGAAAAAAACATACGAAACGAAATGGACGCCAATAATTTGGATATTTTTGAAGGGAAAATTCACAAACTTTATTTAGAGATTACAATTTTTTCACGAAAAAGTCACAACATCAAACCGAATTAATGTCTCACCTAAAGCTCGAGCAGTGTAATCATCGACGCAGCAAGCACCATATGTCACATCACCCATAACCACCGTTTTACAATCCGTATACTTTTCGAGAATATCCGAAATTATGCATGCGTACAAGAGAAGACCCTCCGGGAACTGTAAGGCTACTGAAAAGAAAAAACAATTTGTTGATAACACGAAGAGATTGTGAATAAATTTGCAAAATGAAGATAGGTTATCACAACATCCATGCTACTGCAATCATATGGATGGCCAGCTTATCTTATAGACGAACAGATAACAACAACAGTGCAAACTGCTGATCTGGTGATGTATTATGAAGATATGAATAGCAAAAATAAACCGTAAAATTGTTTCACTTCAAAGAAAATTAAACATACCATATTTGCTGTTTGTTGTTCTAATTTTCCATATCGTTTTCGGTATTTCGAAATTATAATTTGATGGCAGCTGAAAACAAAAATGACAGAAAGTACGCGCGACATTGAAAAACTTGTTAGAATCATAACTTTATATCCAGTTTTATGAATGCACACTTTGAATTTTGCGTTTTCATATATGAATGATAATTCTTACGTTAGGAAAATTTTAACCGATAGAATACGAATGTTTTACGAAGGCAGCGGGAAAGAAAGCTTAGAATGTTTATGTGCGTTTGACCTAATTATCGAAAATAACTGGCAAACAATTGCTTTTTGGTGTTCCATTCGCACCTGCAAAATCCCACTGAATTTCGTTGATAAGTACGAATGACAGCAAATGAATGAATGTAACAGTTTGGGATCAACTTCGTGAAACGCGATGAAAACACAACAAAAGCGAAAGAAAACCAACTATTTGCAAATCCTTCTGAAGGCGCTCATCAGCACATATCTCATCGAGTTGTTGTCGTATTGCCGACAAACGATTCATTGCATAAAAGTGATTTCGTCACTGAAAAAAAACGGAATACATACAAAACCTTCAAGAATATACGGTCAGTTCAAAGATATGTCACGAATTATTCATAACTTCTCTCCATACCCGAATAATCACATTCCAGTTCCAAAATAGAACCGATTAACAATAACCCTAGTAATATTCACTCCTAGAATGCTTGATCGGCATTGTTCCTTCACAACTTAACGCTCTCACTTCGCTGATTCTTTCTAAAAAATATTGACATCTTAACGAATAAATAATTTACACTGAAAGTTTGATCGGTTTCCTACAGGCGGGTTGGCTTTACAAGGAAACGTGTGGCAACTCAATGAATCCGGGTGAGTTTTACTGGAGGTAAATTTTACAGATTTGCCGGGTGAGTTGCATATTTTCGAGTAAACTTTACAGATTCATTCCGGGTTTTGCGTTAATCTGTAAAATTCGTTCGCCTCTCAAACTCAACCGCACTGTGCAGAATTTGGTTTAATTGTAAGACAATAATCTGTCACTATGTCACGTTGCCAACGCCGAAATAATTGTTACTTTTTTCCTCATTCACTACCTGTACCTATATTTACCGATTCGCTCGCTTTTCATCCTCTGCACAAAACTAATCTTCTGTTCATTTCTTTGTAATGCTCACTAATCCTGACAACCAGAGAGTTTTGATGAAGATTGTGAAGGATTTGGCGATCAATGACTGACTGCATTGTTGTATCGGGACAGAAATATTGCTTGTGCTGCTGGATTCGGTGGATTTTGAGAAGGACATAAAAACACATTCATGGAAGAGGGGATTTTTGAAGTGTGGATTTGTTGAATTGAGCATTGTGTCTGTTGCAATAAGTCCGATTAGCTGGGTGGATGAGAGCATTTTTAAGGAGAAAAATGAGGAAGGAAGCAGATTTACTGTTGTTAACAACGTAGATGTTTAAAAGCATTTGAAGCGATTGATTAGACGACAATTTTGGTTAGCATTATTGGTTTTGAGGTTTTTCTGGACTACGTTCACTTCTCAGCTTTCCTGAATTCGAGGTTCTCGTATTATTTCCGAGCATTAAATTGTCATGTTCCTCGGTAACACCTCCTCCGTGCATGTCTCACTCTCTTGTCTTTCTGGCCAGTTATTGAGTTTTCAATTATGAACTCACTAAAATTTCAGTTATTAGCTGTATGTGGTAGTAGTATTTATGTTGCATGAAAAATGAATTTAAACTTGGCCGGTTCGAAGAAGAAGCATCGTAAAAACAAGAAGTACAGCATAGTGACACTCGATCTGTTCAGACCAACGAAGAAGTCATATCCAGAATTCGATTACGAGCAGATCTGTAAAGAATATTTGGTTGGTTTTATTTGTGGGTATTTGATTTCATGTTTTTATTGTGTGTTTTAAGTCGTCATTTCGTCACTGTTTTCTTGAATGCTGATGCCATCTAATAGATGATTTATTTCAGAAGGAAGATGAATCAAGTGGTGAAGATGAACGATTCCATGATAAAGAAGCGGAAATGTTGTGCAAGAGACTGGAGGAAAAATATGTTCGTTGCTTTATCTGTTATTAGGAAATTAGTTCGTATATTGTCTGCGTTTTCATCTCATTCAGTATTTATTTCCGTTGCACAAGAATGTGTAGTCAAAAGTTAAACAATAACTCTGGTAATGGATTGATTCATTTTGTTCTTTTTTTAAATTATGGCTTGGATTTCGGGGATTTCGTTGAATGATTACGCTGCAAACATCAGAATTAAACCACTGAAAAGTGCACAATCTGTGCGAAATGTTCGTGCAAAATTGAAAATTTCCTGTATCCATCCAATTCGTCAATATTTCAAGTTCACTGAAGAATTATTTTTAAAGGGTGGTCAAAAGGATAAAAGAGGTCGTCGAATTCGGCTCGGAACACCGGACGATTTTATGGATAAATCAGCTGGATATGACCTCAACGATCCTTTCATTGACGACTCTGAGGCTGTTCGTTATTTATTTTTTAGTCACCTGCATATTATTCAGCTCGTTTGTGAAGTTGAATTTCCATTTAGTCAATGATTTATTGACGGACTATGTTTACTCTAAACTGAATACAAAATAAGACGTCTTCTGATTAAAACACATTCCTTCAAGAACGATCAGTGAGAATTCGATTCGAATGCACATTGATTTGAAGTTAAGAAACGGCAATTTATCATGATCAATGGTACCATTATTGGTATTCATTAACATTATTATTATTATTGCAATTCTGTTATTCATAATACTTACTTGTGTTATGTATTACAGTTTAAGAGCATGTTTCAGTACGATGAGCATGTGCCGTCCACGATGGACACGATGAAAGGTGGCTTTTACGTGAATAAGGGAAAATTGGAATTCCGACCCAAATATGCGCAAGATTCAGACAGTGATAGTGAACAGCTGACTGTTAAGAAGAAGCCTGCTGAGAAGGTTTTTTTGTTGAAACATTTTACTGTATTATCAGGATTCTTTTGAGTGTATTCTCGCACATTTGTGATTGTTGAACGCTTTTTGTTTGTCGTAATGCACACGATTTCTAATCGATAGCGTTGCTTATTCAGAATGTTATGTTCAAGGAATCATCCATAGTTGTCCTTGAATTCATTGATTTTCTATCAGTATTGAACTGTTCTTATATCATTCCGTTATTATTGTATGTTTTTTGGTGGAAATGTATTTTTTTGTTTCGAAAATTGACACAAAGCAATGAATTGTCCGTCGCATGTTTTGATCCCTCCCTCTGAATTTTAGCGTCGTCGTGTGGCGAGTGATGATGAAGAAACGAATGCTAAATCGAGCCAAGCTGCCAGCAGTAACCCCACAGCAACCGTACCAAAGGCATCAACATCGAAGCCAATCGCTGAGATGTTGTCGTCAACACCCTCCTCATCGTTACCATCCAGAAAAACTAATGAATCTGGATGCGAGTCTGTGCCGAACGAACCAACCTCAGAGTCCGTTCGTCTATCTGCGTCTGGTGCACCGCCGTCCTCATCGAATAAAGATTCAGCATCTCGTCGTCTATTATCACAACAACAACAGCAAATCAAAAAGAGACGTCTCATCGGTCAACCACCGTCTGCGAGAATCAACAACTCTTTATCAGCAACACCACTATCATCCAAACCCGCTCCTAGTTCTACCAAAAAGTATTATTTAGCATTTGAGTATATATACCTATATGCAGTTTGCATCTGGTTTTTACTCGTGTTTGTTATAGATTGAAAACTCAACAGTCGAAGAAGGGTGCAGTGGGGGATAGTTCGGCTGAAGAGTTGGATGGATTTTTGAAGGATATGACTGGTGGTGAGGATATTTCGTTGGAGAATCTTGATGAGGGAATGAACAAACTGGCCAAAGAATTGTTGCACGAAACACCTGAGGTGAGCGGGATTATCGATTGTATCCGTTATCGACAAATATTTCTTTCCTCTTATTGATCTGTTTATTTTTTGAAGGGATCACGATCTCCTTCGATCGCCTCTAACCGTGAGTCTGATGCACCAATGATTGATTTGTCGAAAGAAGATAGAGACAGTCAGCAGCACAGCCGTGCTCAGTCTGAACCATCAGCTGCGTCATCTGAGCAAACATCAAGCGCTATCAAACGACCACCATTGGGCAGACCACCTGGTTCTACAAATCTTACTCCTGTACGCTTATTATTGCTGTGTGCAGTTGATATTTATTCTATTTTAATTGCTCCACACTCTTCACTGAATAATTTTCATTTTTTGCACGTTTGCATCGCCTATGGAACGGTCTCATTGACTTGTCTTTGTGTGAGTATATCAGTGTGCGTTTGTAAATTGATGAGGTTCAATGCATATTCATTCAGACGATGAATGTTTTCAAAATTGTGCTTCGTTTTGTTGACGAGGGATCAAAAGCATTTTATAAAGTTCTCTGTTCAGCAATTAATTCAACTGAATTGAGTGGCTGAAAGGAATTGATGAACGTGAATATATTCTCATTGTTTGAATGTTTCAGGCATCAAAACCATTTCAGGCATCCAAACCAAGTAAACCAAAAATGTCGAAGAAATTGTCATTGTTGGTTGAGACGTTCAAGCAGAAAACCAAAGAATATGGTGCTCCCGAAAAGAAGATACGTCTTCCGCCAAGTCTTGTTGATCTTTGTGTTCGGTTGGTTGCGTTGCTAGTTTTATCTTTTGAGGCATCATTCTCTTGATTGATTCATCTTTGCAAAGTGAAATGCAATGCACCATTTCAGAATCGAGGAGCAGTGCTCAATCGATGGTCTAAATCACCATAATAAAACACGTGTTTTTGATGTGATATCGAAATGGGTTTGTGTTCAACGAAGTTCGTTGTATTTTCGTATGAAAGCGTATAAGGATCGCAAACTTTCGGTGTGTTAGCATTTGTTCAATTGTTTCGATTGTTTTATACGCTTGTTTTAGCAATTTCATGATTTTGATTTGTGAATGTTATTCAATGAATATGTGAAAAGGAACGAACGATCAAATTTACAGTTGCAAAAAGCCGTCGAAACAGGAAACGAATCCATAACGGGAACTGCAGACGTGTCGCCACCACAAGCTGGGACAACTTCATCGTCTTCGTCGTCATCCTCGTCATCTGATGGTGCCGGACAAGACGATCTTGAGGCACATCTACGAACCGCATCTACCAACGAACAGCTATCAACTCCTGACACTCACCATAAAAGTAAAGATGTCGTTGGCACTCCACGCAAAGACCTAACAACAGAAGGTCAGTCGACCACAGCCCTTTCTCAGCTGAATGCAACTACCTCAGTGAAGCAGTCGGGAATACACACTAGTGGTGCTATTAATAATAGTAATAAGTTGAGTGAGACAAATAGTTCTTTCTCACGACTCAATGCGAAAACAACTAATGAAAGTTCGAAATTGAACCCCAACAACATGGATGCATTTCCAACAACGCCAACTTCTGCAAGTAACAGTAACAATTTAACAAAAATGCGAACGCCACAGACATCGCTATCAAATAATGTTCAATCCGTAAGCAGTCCATCACAAAATGTGTTGAACACGTCAAAGGGTCGCGATGCATTGAATTCAACAACGAAACAGGTACACTCAATTGTTTGTTTTACGTTTCATTTTTTTTGTTTTGATATGAGAATCTAAAAGCACGTCCACGTTCACTGTATTGTCAGTGTGATTCATTCACTCACGGCTTATTTGATCGAAATTTGAGAGTATAGCATTTTGTGTGATTAATATTCAATCATCTGAGTCGATTTGCAGGTGTCCACGTTGAAATTTGATCCGAAATCAGTGTCACCACTGTTATCGAATAACAGCCAAAACCAGAGCAATAATGCAACAGCAGTGAAGCCCTCTCAAGCACCACAACTTCTATCAACTGAACAAGATATGCTGAATAAAACTATGAGTCAGTTATCGTCAACGAATCCACAACTGTTCCAATTATTATCGGCAATGCTCCAACAAAGGGCTCTGTCGAGTGATCCCTCAAAACAGCCACACCAAAATTTAGCAACGCTCCAAATGAACGTTGCCGCAATTCTGGCAGCCAATCAGCAAAGCGATCTGCTCGCGCAATATCAACTGGCCATCAGTAATTTAGCGACAACACCTCAGCAACAATCGCACTCAAAACACCATCAACAACACACCCAAAAAAGTTCACAATCAAAATCTCAAAAGAAAACGCCACTTCCGTCCTCATCTTCTGTCGTCACATCCCCGTCACCCACAAAAAGTCTAAATTCAAAACCAAAGAAGTGCTCCACCTCCTCGGCATCGCTCGTTCCGCATCCGACAACGCCTCTCTCATCGGTTCCATCCGCATCTCGCATAACGCCTCCTCCTCCCACTACAATGGCCGGACGTATGGCCTCGTTGTTGGCGGTAAGTAATACGAGCAAACTGGAAAAAGTGATCGCCAAAAATAATGGCTCTAATACGACGAGTACGGCTGATTCGAATACGACCGCCGCGACTGCACAGAAGTCAGTCTCGACAAAGCCCTCAACAACGATATCCACTTCATCGGTTCAATCGTCGTCCAGTGATCATCAGAGCAAACTAACGACACCAGCAGAAAAACCCAAAAGCACGATACCAACAACAACGGTGTTGGCGAGCAACAGCAACGAAAAGGTAGCGCAGGCGTTGCTGATGATCAAAAAGGCTGTTGACGCTCTTCATGCTGCGATCGCAGTGGCCATATCCTATTCGGACAATGAGTATGAAATCGAAAGGAAGCGCGCTGAACGCGCCAGTTCAGGTGGCGTTCCACAGAAACGTTTCAGATGGATCGAAAGGGTACGATCCGCACTGAAACAGTTGATCAGTGTGCTATTCTTCAATTTGGAAGCGCAGTGTCCCAGCAAGGACGAGGTCTATTCAACAGTTGCGCAGTATCTGTTCTTCAACGTGCTACCGTCTTTCAAGAATCGTGTCACGTTCGAGAATATCATCAACGAGAGCGTTCGATTGGCACCCGAACGTGCACAGCTCAAGAGCTGTCCTCGAACGATCGCACTTTTGAGAATGAAACCGCCGACGGATACCAAGAAAAAAAGGTTTGTGTAATTTTGTCGCAAAACGCATTAATACTTTCATCAATATGATATACGCTCTTCGAGCAAATGACTGACGCTACGAGCAATCCTTACGCAGAAAACATTTTCAGTGAACCATCAACACCATCAAGTTCATCTCGTACCACCAACTCATCGTTGTGTCCCGATTCAAAAAAGTCCGGACATTCCGAAAAATCCCCAAAAACTGCACCTGAACCAAACGCACCCACTGCCACCCTCTCAGCATCCAAAACAATTGAGATCAAAAGTGTTCCACCATCCGATGTGTCGACAACAATTGACTTAACCAATGCGAATAATCACCATCCGTCAACTGCAAATGACTCCGCTAAAACATCCACCACCACCACCATAACAAAAACACCGAAAATATCAGCGAGTGAACGTTCGAAATCGTCGTTGTCGAGTGCATCTCATCGTGACTCATCGCCCGTATCGGTTCGACCCAAAGATGATAACAGCTCGAAATTGCTGAAAACCAAGAATGTTGTCAACAATCCCTTAGAGAAATCAGATGCTGTAAGACAATTATTTGCCTTTTTTTTTGTTTTCTATCACGTTTTTGATCCATCCGTTTCATTTATTTCTTTTCATATTTCCCTTTACAATATTATTTATCAACGAAATATGACTTCGAGTCGTTCGTTTCGCCGTAGGTAAGCGCACTTTGTATGATGAATGGTACTCATTCTTCAGTCCTTTTTTCACTACTTTTTACTTCACATTTTACTTTTTCTCATCTAGGTGCCCGCACGTGTTCTTCTCCTGACATTGATATAGAGATTAATGAGTCACAATGTTTCCTACCGTCACAGCGTTTGTTAGAGAATAGCGTTTTGTTTTTTTTTTTTGCCGTCGTAAATATTTGCAAAATTTGCAGCAATTGAAAAGTGGAGTATTATCGCAAAACCTGAACGTGAATGTTGTTGACTCGTCGCTGGCCAAGAGTCATGATTCGAAATCAGCGATACTATCCAGCACGGACACTATCAAACAAACTCAGGCATGCGATGTTTCACAATTGCTGTCTCATTAAAACATTTTCACATTATTTTCCAACAACTATCTGCAATCAATCACATTCAAAATCATTCAATTTATCACCATCATCGTCACTTTTCTATGACAATCCGTGTTATTTCGAAGTTGATTCGCCCATTCTCATAGATCATCAACGTATTCCATTCGCAATGCCATCATAACCGTCTATTGTCTCTCTCTCTCGAATGAAAGCAATCAACTGAGCTGAACGGTCGCATCTTTGAGTAGTAGCAGAAGAAAGAATGGATTATTTCCAAATGCAATCTAATGGCTAATTGACTTCAGTTTTTCTTTTTTTGAGTTTATTCAACAACTCAATACATGCAGTGGATTAAATGAAATGAAACAAAATGCGCTGATTTTATCGATGAAATTTATGCTCTTTAATGCGATTCGTGCATTACTCGATCAAATGAACGAGTTTTATATTTTCGTCGAAATTATTTTGTGTTTTTTTGGGGTTTTCTTAAAAAAAGAAGTGTGCTCTTGTGCACCGTGCTGCTCACTGCCTTCGTTGTCTTTTGCAACATTGAGGACACGTCGAGTCTTTCTCGCTCAACAGTCGCTGTTGTGTGCGCTGAAATTGCGGTCTGACAATCTTAACCGCTGAGTATTTGTGTATGTGTCAGACTGAGTGCGCTATCGACCGATAATTATCACTAACTGATATCGATCGTGTCTGTTTGATCGTTTTCTGTTAGCCCGGATTCATGTTTGAGGAGAATTTAAGAGGATGCATACTGCGTTTAATATTCCATTTGGAGAGGTGTTTACACGGGAATTTGTTCAATATTTTGAGATGTTTATTTTTGGGATATTTGGTTTCGCATCTTTTTTGTTTTGCTTATTTTTTGTGTGTGTGTTGAAAGTTCGGATGATTCAAGCGGGTTTGGATAAAAGAAACAGGTGAAATAGCGGGAGAGAGAGTCATTGGCGGAGTATTAGTGTTATTATTGTTGTTGTCATGGATTTGTTCATATTACCTCTGTTTTTGATTGGTCGTTCACTTTTTTGATTCGTCGTATATTTGTCATGATTTCATCGTAACGTTTCACATCGTATTTCTTTTGTTAGCTGAACAACTTTGATGGAATTCAGAACAAACAATTCAACGAAAGAATCAATAATCTCGATTCGTTCGAAACTCAAAAATCCAAAGTAATGTCGTATTAGTGCTTGTTCAAGTTGTACTCGTAATTTCTTTTAGATTTAGTTAAAAGATGGCGATTTGCCGCTTCTCACGAAATCGTCATTCCGTGATAGGTAATACCTTGTTCCAAATAAGACCACCGTTCTGGATTCTAAAAAGTTTTTTTTTGCATATTGCTTATCAGAATGAAAACCATATGAGTGTTATTTTTAACCAAATTCATGTACCCTTGCCGATCATTTGTTAATCATGAAAATAATATTATTTTATGTGTTAGCTCTAAATGATGATTGCGGATAATATTCATTCAGTTGCGTTCGTCAAAAGAATAGTTGATTCGCTAGCCATACTTAATGAACAATTAATCCATCAATTGATAAACCCACTGACTTCACTCATTTCGATTCGCCATTCGTTGTTCAATCGTTCGGTTGTCGTGGGTATTTTAGAAGTTTATCACGCAAACATTTTGTCACTGAAATGGCGTTTTGTTTCGTAAGGCATTTGTTGAATTGAATGTAACTTTTATGTGGTGATGTTGTTATTTCGATTGAGAGAAAGCAAAATGACCGATCAGAATCTTACCGAATATCAATGGCGACAGAAATTCGCACAACTTTGGCATCCATAAATTTCACTGAATTTGATTGGTGTGCTTTTTTCAAGTTAAAGCATATTAACGACTTCAAACTATCGCATTCATAATTCATCTATATTCAATCCACTCATCTTTATACCTCTGCAACTTCAGAGTTATTACTTTATGATCTCTCAGTTTGCTATCGTTTCATTTTCTTCGGTTATTTCTTGGTGATTGGGATTTTTGCTTTCTTCATTGCTGAAACGCACTTTGCTGACTTTTCTTTATTTCCGGTTTTTTGGATATATTTGTGAAATTTCGTTGTAATTTTTATATTTTTTAATGGAATGTTGCTTGTTGTTGTTGTTGTTGTTGTGTTATTGTTGTGTTTATATGTGTAGAAAAGGAAACCAATCAGAGGCGCATTTGATGTGAAATCGTGCAATTTTATGACCTAAATGAATTGCCACATTTCTTAAGTGTAATCCGTATTTGCTCGTTGCAAAGTTGATTTATTGTTTGTTGTTTGAAACGTTTGAAAATAATGTATTGCATACTCGTTGTGTTGGTCTCCTCTTTGAATGATCGCCGCCGTCTGCCTCATCAATCTTTGTTCTCGTCAGCATCCTCGAGTGCAGAACAAACTGACGACTGCCATTGTTTTGTTATTATTGCTGATGGACCAACAATGGATTGACCATTCGTATGATTTTGTTTTTTGATTATTTTCTTATTTGGTTATTGTCATTCGAAGATCTTTCGCTAAGCAATCTGAATTATTCTTGTTAAAGTTGCGATTCATTCATCTAGTACAAAAAACGTTCAGTTGAACAAGGAACTTTCAAGTGCTAGTGAACTTTTTATTGCTTGTTTGCAATGTTGATGGGAGTGTAAGTGGTTGATTGATAGACTGGTTTGCACACTCGTCTGATTGAATTATTCGGATTAATGCAGATAGTGTTCAGTTGATGAGTATAGTGTCATTCACGGTTGCACGTCATTAATTCATAGAAAATGAGTGTATTCGGTGTAAATAATAAGCAGTTTTAATTGTTTCATTTGCTGGCTTGTACTCTTTTGATAGGCAAACGAATTGATTTGTTGATTTGATAGCTGTTGACTGTTTTTGTTTTCGTTTGGTTTTATTTCGTCTTTTTTTGTTATGTTCACAAAGTGGCCATTAATTCAGTTAGGTAGAGCCATGATCATCTTGTTTTGCTGAAAGGATTTTTCATAAATGTTTTGAAAGTCGATCGATCGGTTTCTGATTGTTTCACGAGTTTATATGTATATGATGTTGTTGTGGTTTTCTATGGAAATCTTTTCGTATAAAATTGCTCTTGTAGTTATTTATCATAGCAACAGGAGCTGATGCAAGTATTGAGTGAATAATATCAGGTAATTTCGGAAACATTTCATTGCACAGTGAGCACGAAAGATGAATGAGAAATGAGCACGAAAGAATACATTTGGTATGCGTGCAATTTGCTTGGCAAAACAAAACGAATTGTGTTCAAGATCTGTGTTGATGACACTTCTAATAATAGTTGGTATGGTTTACGTTCATAGCGATTGATGTTTACGTTTCTATGTTGCAATCAGTCACAATACTTCATGTGAACAATTAATTTGATTCTGTTCGAGTCACGCGAATGAAGTTGGAGTCGCAAAAGCAAATCATCTATTCAATAGGCATCTGAAGAATTGTCCAGAGATCCGAAAGTCATAGTGGATCTATGAATTGATTAATTCACAAAGAAAAATATTCCTTTCGAAAGTACCGAAAAGGTAAATCAAAACGGTGAAAAAGAATAAATGAAGATAATGGCATTGAGTTGAGCGCTTTTTTGGAGACTGACGTCATTATGGTGGAGTACATAATATTGTTATGAACATGTATACATTTCTGGCGTTCATTGAGCAGAGATTAACGAGCCTGTTCTGAGATTAAGTCTCCTATTAGTCCGTGGCATTGATATCTGCTACTATGGAACATATCTTTGCTGAATTTTATTCACTTTGCGTTCCATAATTTCTTAACAAAAACCTCTGATCCAACAATTTTTGATATGTTGTTCGTTTTTTTTCGAATATTCAACAAAATTTTGACAACATCGATTCAATAGCAATAATCTGATATCACTTTTTTCGTTATGATATGGATGCAATTATAAGGAACATTACGAATTACGAACAATTCGTCATACGCTCATACACAGGGTTACTTAACAATCGCTTTAGTGGACAACCAGTCCTTCTAGTTCGCTGTGTGTCCTATATGGGACTGTTCATATCATCGTTATGACGCCGGCTAGTTTCATTGTAACCGCAAGGAAATACTGATTCGGTTTTAGACATTCAATGCGACCGGATGCACATTCTAAATTCTGGAGTTTGCATCCATGCAGAACAACTCTAATCTGTTGAAAACCTCTCTTGAGAATTGCTCTCTTGAAGTTATTTTCTTCGAATGTTTTCGATCGATACTTTTAAGAATTTGCAAGTTTTCAATTGTGCCCGTTGTTTGGCCCTTTGAATCTTTTCCTCGGAACGGTTTTTTTTTTTCAAATGTTCTGAATCCGCCATCTCGGATAGTATTCTTTCAGAATATCCATCCTTGCACCATCCATTCAACATGTTGCTTTCAATTATTTAACATTTTCAGTCCAAACCGGATCAGATCCCAAGCGCGACAGTGCCTTCAAATCAACAGAAACCTCGCACAAAGCACACCGATCAGCCCGAAGTGACAGTACGAAGTAACAGTAGTTCATCGTCATCATCACCCGCTCAACGTCCATCACAATCTACTTTCAGTCCTAAACTAACGCCTGGTCAAAAACTGATAATCGCTCGTGAGGCTGAGGAACGTGAACGAATCTTAGCCGAGAAAGCCGCACGTGAGGTGTGTTTGGTTGTCAGTGAATTTGAACATTTTTAGTCCAAACTGGATCAGATTTTCGTTCCGTAGAGTAATAACTGTTATCGTATATATGTAATGATTTATCATTTGCGATTGTTCTTCAAGAACATTATTTTGTGAGAGTGTGTTTGAAGAGAATGAAGAGTTTATTGCAGAAAGCTGAACGGGAGCGTGAGGAACGTGAACGTGAACGTCAAAAGAAGATACAGGTTGCAACCCGTTTCATTCAGATTCACTTCAGGAACCCATGAAATATCCAAAAAAATCAGTTATTTGTCATATTCCTTTCCAGCTGTCTGTTATCGTATACAATCAGCTTAATGCTTAATCATATAATTTTCGCTTCATACAGTAATAATTGCATTTACGTTATTGAAAGTTGACGATAGTTATGTGAATGATTCAATTCGGTGTTTTCACAGGAAGAAAAAGAACGTGAGGAGGCAGAAAATCGCAAACGCGATGAAGAAGCGATTAGAAAATGGGAAATGGAGGTTGGTTGGTCACTATTAGACTGCTCTTATCATTATGTTGTTTGTTTCGTCGTTATAAAACGCACGAGAATGATGTTCCGGCAACATCAGCTGGAGTCAATCGCACTGTGATCTGATGATATCGCTTAATGGCCTTCAATTCTAGCCGATATTGTGAACCACCAGATCGAAAAAAATTATAAGCCAGATCGTTTCGTGATTTCTGTGCATTTCTCTGATATTTTCCTTCAACTGTCGTTTACCGTCATCTTTCTGAATTTTAATCTCTCAAGAATCGACCAGTTCCTTCCCTAGTCTTCAGGAGGCCGAACGCTTAGAGGCAGCTGCTGAGGAGGAAGAAGCAGAACGTGAAGCTCAAGCTGAAGCTGAGAAGAAACGTTTGCAATTTGAGGTCACTTTTAGGAATCCGAATTTGATCTTCATTTGATTACTATCACAGTTCCATGGAATGAGTTTCACGTTCCAGTCCGTTTTGTTTTCGATATGAGTGTATTTCTTTACGTCTGCATAAGGTCCTCCGAAAATTCATTCATTCGCTTAATAGTGTCATCATGAAAACTGCTGAATTTGTTCCTCTTTATGTTTCTTCTCTTGGATGGTATTCTACGAGTATGAAAGTTTTATTTTGTTTTCAGGAAGCTGAAAGGCAAGGGCTGTTAGAAGGAGAACTGGCAGCAGAACTTTTAGCAAAGGAACAAATGGAAACCGAACAACTTGTGCGTTCATAGTTGTTCTTCAGTTTTGGAATTATTTATTCCGAATAGTTTTTGACCATTTTGATGATTTTTCTCACTCATTCGAATAGTTCACAGTTTACTGAATTCATCACGAGTGTTCTAGTATGCCACCAGATTAATGTTGAAAATTTGCGAAACATTAAAAGAATTTTAATGAAATAAACATTTGGAACTTGCAAACATCAGTATCGAAAGAAATTGTTGATTGCTGCCAAAAAGCTGGGTAGAACTTAGCGCAGTGGTGTTTTTTCATTGGATTAAACGATGATGCTTCATCTCAAATTCTGCTGTTTTATCAAATTTTATTCATATATTGAGAGCGCTGAGTATGAAAATGACGAATGCTGTTAAAGGTTGACGAAGAGAAAGGAGAAATGCCTTTGCAAAATGAAGAAGGAATGGAAGAACGAATCGAACGAGAGAAAGAACAGAGGGAGAGGGAAGAACGTGAACTGGAGTTGAAACGACTTCAAGAGGTTTGTATTCGATTCAGAATTTGATTATTTCTCAACAGATGTGTTTGTTATCCCTGCACTGTGTATATTGTGTGTTGTATGTTATGTTCTATACTGCAATGAATGTTGTGCAGGCTGAACGAAAACGGCAAGAAGAGATCGATGAATTACTCGGAAGTTTATCACCGCTTGATTTCGATGACACTGAAACCGTTCCTGATCAACTAGCACAACAACAACAACAACAACAGGAACCACAGCAAATATCATTAAATTTCGGAAGCGTAGAGCAACCGATGAGCCACGAGAGTTTGCAAAATCCCTCCACTCCATCGAGTTGCGGTTATGTGGGAATTATTGAGGTTTTTTGTTGATTATAACTGATATTTTTTGCATTTTCTTCTTGATCGCCGTGACTGACCCAGGCCTTGACGATGTCATTGATTATCTTTCATTCCCGACTTCTTTTCTACTTTACACAGGGTATTAAACTAATGTAATTGAGAGCAATACACCATTTTATAAAACATTGTGTAATAAATGAATGTGATAATATGTGTATTTTATCGGTACTGTATTTCTTACTGATTGCATGACCCCGGTTATTGCTGAAGTCTGTTTACATCTAAAAGATACTTAAATACCATCAGAAATGATATCTCGCAGTTATCAACTCAACTCTTCACAGTTGGCAGATTAATTAATTCATTTGAATCATTTTTGATGAATGATAATGGTCCTCTTTGCAGAACTCTCCGTCATCATCTCGTAGTGATCCACAGCGATTATACGGAGCTGGTTATGGCGCTACGCAGCATGGCTCACCGATGTTTCAACAGGTAATGAAATGACATTTCTTCCATTCAGAATGCAGTTTCCTCCACGAGAAACATTGAAAGTATTATATGTCATTCCATCTATGGTGTTGAAATGTTCTCCTATTATTTTAACGAACTCTCACGAATAAACAGATATCGACACCAACCACCGCAAGTCCTCACTCTATTCCACATTCGCCTTTACAACAACAACAACAACCGCGTTCTTCACCTATGCAAACCATTCCCTCGTCGCCATCCTATTATAATCGTATACAGTTAGTACTTCGATTTTTTTTGTACAGTTCATCTTATTTCTTTAAATTAAAATTGAAAATTCTTGGCTGAGAACGAAATGCCACTTTTTTCTTTGAGGAAATAGCACAAATTGTTTGGGTGTGAAAAAAGTTTGACAAGCGATTTTACCGCAGATACTCGCCTGCTGGATCGTCATCGTTTCAAAGGTATTCTTCGTCGTTACAAAACCAACCACCACCACAACAGCAACAACAACAACAACAACTCGTTATGAATACTTCACCAATAAGTATCCAGCAAACTTCATCATCGTCATCACCGACACCGTCAACGATTCGAGCTAACCAACAACAGCAAATCAATCAAAATTGGAGCACACTTCCAAGTGATGCGACGTTTAACTGTGCTATGACTGCACAGAATCATCGAGCCATGCAAATGTGCAACTCACAACAAATAGTTAATGTGAGAGGAGTGGTGGACACGAGTACAGCCCTTTCAAGAAATACAATGGAATCAGTGAGTAATGTTGCCGTTCGTTATTCAGAACCATCATCGTCGAATCAGAATCAGACTCGTCAATATGCACCATATCAACAGCAACAGCAACTGAACAGATGCCAACAACCTCAAATATTGCCTCAAAATCAACAGCAATTTTATCAACAACAACAGCAACAATCAACTTCTACACAACCATCAACTCAATCCTCGAAATTAATCAACAATACCCAACAAAATCCTCAACTATACGTTCAACAACCGCAATCACCATTCATCAATGACACTAACTCATACAATAATAGTAACAGTAACAGAAATACTATGAATCAGTCATATCAGGTATCGAATACCTATCAACAGCAATTCATTCAACAACAGCAACAGCAAAGTATGCAACTAAGTAATGCTTATAACAATAGTTTGAGCAGTCAGTTCATTCAATCCAATCGTCAAGCACAGTCGTCAACAAACGCCGTCAACATGATCAATACGGCGTCTCAAGATGGTTTGCAATCGATGATAATGCAGCGTCACACGTCCGCATTTGCACCAGCTACCTCAGGTTCATCACCGTATCCGGTCGGTACCTCAGGCCACACTCAACAGTTTACGTCCAGCCAACCTCAACTGCAATCTCAATTCCAACAGCAGCAGCAGCAACCACAACAGCAACAAAATGTGCTCTATCAGCAGCAATACAAGCAACAAAGATATGCGAACAACTCGCAACAGTGGCAGGGATAAACCTATAAGCTGATTAGTGATTGATCACTTAATAGTGGTATTAACAAAGTGTCGTTATCTTTGTTGATGTTTTGTATCAATTGAACAATCAAAATCAAATATTCATCAACATCGACCAGTATTTTGAGACATTTGTAAACTGCTGGCAGTCTAATTCACCTAGTCGCGCATATTTAGACACTCCATTATCCAACAATCCTAATTGGGCACGTTTCTGTACAGGTTCTCATAGTCGCGGTAGGTAGGAGCTCCGTGCATTTCAAATCAGCGTTCACATTCCCTCGAGGCTAGAAGCTGCCTGGATAGGATCAGAACTGAACGAATTCTGCATCCTTCATCATTAGCAATCATCACCAAATTAGCAGTGGCTGTCTCGAAATTTTAAACTTTTACTATGAGTTTGACTACTAGTGAAACGATAACTTTTGCTTTTCTTTTCGTTGCATGTTGACTGATCGAAGACCATTACCATTCTAACTTCATTCTTGATTCTGATACATACAATTCACTGCCATGTGATGAATTATTTATTCGTATGATCATATATGTATATCGTGCATAATTCATATTCTCGTTGTGTTTGTATGTGCAGTTATTTTTCTTGCGAGGAGAGTAAGGCATGATTCGGTGCTGATTTGACAGTATCGACTGCTTGCTGCGATCGATACAGTCAAAATGACGAGGTTCTAGTGACTATTCTGATGATTATCATTATTAGTTTGTTCGGTGTTTTGTAGCTCTTTAAATCATGTAAATATTCACTCAAAAAATTCATCACCAAATCCAACAGAATGTTGTCTGTTTCTTCATATTGTAAAATCACTGATTTCTGATTTGAATTGTGTTGTTTTTTGCTGAAATATTATCTCGTTTTAACTGATATTCATTACGTTTGTAGTATAGGATGAGGTGTTCAGAATAGTGCAGTCTGATGTTGAATATTTTAATGCAGCAGTCTTATGTACATCATCTAATGATTTAAATTCTCATCTATCATTAGCGTAATTGTTCATATGCTCTGAGCATCACTTTGTTTATACTCATTCAGATAATTTCCATTTTGAACGTTTTGTTTTTATTCGATTCATTTCTTGTTCTCGATTGGTACTATACATACATATTTATAAGCATTCCTCATTGGTCTTTACGGAAGCGCTTTATTATTATTTTTATTCATTCTTCTTTTTTTTGTTTTCTCAAACGAATCGCCATCAATATCTCATTTTAACAATTTCTCTCTATGTACAGCAATGACAGTCCATAGATAAATCTATAAGAAATTTTATCCAAAACAAAAAAATCAAATTCTTTTACAAAAAAATGGCTCAGTGAAGCACTATTTTTCAATGTGTAAATTGCATAGCGTTTTCATTGTATTGCTTGACAATTTATGTTAATTTGTGTTTTTTCATTCTGATATTGTGTATAGGGTTATTCAATCAGAAAGACGACAATATGATTATTTCAGTCATTCACTGTGTTTTTATCAGATGAACTATGTATTGTATATTCAACTATAGTGTATTAATTCAAGTGAGTGTATGATAATTTCTTATCCGCTGTCTGTTCCTTCTCAGTTTTATACAGTTACAGTCTGTTCTTATTTTTATGAAATTAATCTCATTACTAATCAGTTATTCGAATGTGATATCGCACAATGAATATATAAACGATGATGCTTCTGTTAAGTAACTGTCATCCACACAGTTTGCTTTTAAGATCGCATCTTTAACATCTACCGCGTACGTTGACATATTTTGACGCCTTCGGAACTTTTCGCCGATTCTTCCGCCATATAAATTCTTTTCCTCACATTTGGTTACACGCTGAACGATTTGCTGTATAGAAATTGTAGGTATGTGCTCAAAAATTGGTTTACGATTCGAAGTTTAAATTAAAAGTCGCGAAGTTTCAGTTGAATTGAAGTAGTACGAAAATGGATCATAAGTTGATTTTGATCTGAATAGAACTGCAGTGAAGTAGATCTGAACAATTTTTTCCAAGAAATTTTGTTCTTCGAGAGACTTGAGTTCAGTTCTATGTTCCGGACCCATTACTAACTCTCGGAAGATTACTGGTTTACGGCCATCAGTTTTTAATAATAGCTACTCCGAGTTATCATTGGACGCATGTTGTTTCGATCAAGCGCAGTAGCTGTATTTTTGGACTCACTCCGAACCTCTCTCTCACTCTACAAATTGTTCGGCAACATAGGAGAACAAGCGTACACCTCTGTGATCGCCAAATCAGTTAGCAAACTTAAATTTTGACGAAGATGGAGGACAGATATCATATCGTTAGTAGCAGGGAATGAAGGATGTCAAGGAAGGAGAATGTGACATTGTTGACAATAAGCTCGTAATGAGTTCTAATTGCTGAACAAGTGAATAAACATCAGCTGTCACAATCGAAGATTAAATAAATATCATTCATCATTTTTAGGTGATACCGTCAGTCATTAAAAGATGAATGTAAAATTGTCTGTGAAACATCTGAAAATAGCTAGAATAGCAAAAAATTGCATTTGAATCCAACGTAAAACTACGAATATAGTTCATGTTTCCATCCATTTGGACTTTGATCGTTACGGAAGGTAACGTAATTGATCCAGAAACTAGATGACCTCAGAAACGTGGTTTAAAATAATTCACTCGATAACATTCCCCCATTTGACTACTACAGTTCACACATATCGTTTTTTATTTGGTGAATTTATCCATTCTACATCAAACATTCGGGACTGAGCCATTTTTTGTTTAAAGTCGATTTACTCATAGTAAAATATGCTCATGAACACTAGCAGCTATGAGCATATACTGCGAACTTTTATCACATCCTGACTTCATAATAATTGGTTCAACATTATCGTCTATGATATGTGCTTCGTTGAACAGGATAAGTGGGCCATTTACTACTGAAAACGTCGCCATTTACTACTGAAAACTCAGTTCTGAATTCAAAAAGTTTCTTTATTCAGCTCAACAACCTTGAAAAATGGTTATACAAGAAATGCAGCTTATTTCAATTGATAATAATTATGATCAAATCAATGAATTAAAAGAGTCAGATAATGGTTAAAATTTCATGAGTATGAAAATAAGAGTATAAAGATAAGCAAAATAAAACTTGAATAAGGAACACATCGTTCATCACAATTGATAATAATAATCAATCTTTGATCAAACTAAAACACCCATTTGAATGTGTTCAAAAAAAATCGCACAATGAAAGACTGAAGAACGACTGAACTGATAAAGAAAAGTGATGAAGTAAATCAAAAAAGATGCACTTTCCAGTGTTAATCAATCAAACTACACTCGATAGCCATCGATGCATGATAGCATTTCATTATGCTCAAATGCGTTATCATTTTCACTACTATTGTTAAATTCTTCGCAATAACTGATATTAGCATTAGAGTGTTCCATCGGTAATCTAACAGTTCATTTGGAGTTTATTGTTACGTGCAGCGAGTGTCGTTTTATTGCTCTCGTTCATAGTCACGTTGCAATAATTCTTTCATGATGGTGAATACTGTAGAAACATCATCATCATTAGAACTTTGCGAGCAATTGCCATCATCAACCTCTAAAGATTTATGTTTGGTTTGTCAGGATGTTTCAACGGGTTACCACTACGGAGTTCCGAGTTGTAATGGATGGTTGGTTTACCTCTGTTTTTATTGTTTTTACCGTTTAATTACTTATTTCGCATTGCTTCATAAAATTCTAATCTGTTTACCAAACACGAAGTTCAGTGATAATTATGCCTTGAATGTTCAATGATAACTTCTAATCAGAATATGGTTCATTTGCCTTGAAGATTAGCAGCTTGCTAAGATGACTTTATTGCTGAGAGTTCAGTTTGCTTAGATCAACGTAGGCAGTATCATCCACCAGTGGGCGATAGTGTAAATTGGTGAAATAGTGTAAATTTTGGCTATGCTTTCTTGTTTGCGATCCTAGAGCAGGTGGGCGATCTGGTCTAGGAATCGCAATGCTCCGATTTTGTGAATCTTCCTAATGCAATATTCCAAACGCATGAATATGAACATAAAAATGAGCCGTCAGATAATTGCTGAATCTAATGTCCACTTTCTCGTCGTGCAATATCTGCTCTTGTTGTTTTCTTGCTGATTCTTTATTTTTGTTTCCAGTAAAACATTCTTCCGACGAACGATAATGAAAAATCAAACGTTTATGTGTCAGTACGATGGAAAGTGCTCCGTTGATAAAAGTAATCGTTCTCCTTCAGTGATTTAAAAGATGTGACAAATGTTTAACTGTGGTCCAAGCTCACTTCGAGAGTAAAATCCGTCTGAATCGACGATTCAATGTTACTTCAATGTTCTTTCCACTGATATCGATCATTATTGAAATAATTTGCCCTGTCCAAAAGTACTACTCAACCTGTGATACAAACTCCACACACATTACCAGTTTTGACAAAAATTCGAAAACCAAAATTGCAACGCCCTCTCTGGCAAGACGATTGCTTTTGTTCTCGTTGTATGATAGACCTTATGCCGCAAAAATAGCCTGTTTATTCCAAGATGAGCGAGCCTCATGCGGCAGATATGTGCGGTTGGCTCCTATAAAATTTTCTTCAGAAACAAACACATATAAATAATGTTCCTCGAAGTGGTTTTTGTGAAATCGTCCAGTTAAATTTCCGCTTAATGTTCCGCAACTAAATCGTAACTCAATTGGTAAACTCATGCGACGTATGTTTTTAGGTATACGATGTGCTTGTAGACATTGTCGATTCGAGAAATGTCTTAAAGTTGGCATGGACCGCAACGGTTGGTTTCATTTTCTTTTAACACATCACCAATTTCATCTTGGAGCACTTATCAACAAAAAACGCTTGAAGAAGGTGAATAAATGCGCATTTCAGCACTCTAAAATGAACACATCTAATCAATCGTTTCAGTTGCAAAACACCGTTAAAATTGTCTAACAATAAGCAATTTCGATCATTATCAGTGTTGCCCGTATCAGCACATCGCGCAAACTTCAAAATATGAACGTTTCACATGAAAGAAACGTTTCATATGAATACTCGTCATAGAAACTTCAACGTTTCATATGAATAATACGCGTATTTTCTTTTTGTCAGTTGTACAATCAGTCCATTGATTAACTGATGTATTAGTAATAAACATTCAAGAACCGTGTTTGGTATATAACTGAAAGTAGTGTGCGAGCAAACTGCATCAATCATTAAACCTGTTTATGTAATTGATAACTGTAATTGAATACTGTAAACATTATGAGTGAACATGCATTTTTGATATGAGTTGCAGCCATTCAACAAAACCGCGATCCTATTGGATACACGAAACGAACGCGACGTTATCGACCCTTTAAAAACTCGCCAGCATCCACTGAATATAGCTTGTATCCACAATACTCTTCTCCTTTGAACGGGAATTCAATCGAAAAACCTAACGAGGTATTCAGTGTCACATCCTCATGATACTCTTTCGAATAGGAATAGGAATTTTTTGATTCTTATATCAAATTTTAGGACAGATTGTTGGACGATTTGAGTGAAATTGAAAAGAAATGCACAGCGATACGTAATTCGAAAGTGGTCTTCGAGAGGAGTCTAATCGACTTAATTTTATCACCATGCACTCTTCAACATTCAGCTTTTATTGAATCATTGACCGAGGTATTTTGTTACTATGCGATCATCCATCAATACTTGCAGTTGACTTTTCAAAATCTGGGCATTCGCTTCACTTGAGTATCATCATCATGACGGCTCGATTGAACGAATCGCTAATGTTGTGACCCTTACATGACGAATAGGTGTGAAAAGACCGGCGCCAACGTCCAACCTTCCTGACTTAATGAATATTACAGCTACAAGCTTGAGATTTTGTGGCCTCGTTCATTTTCCTGACCTTAACTAGAACGAAAAGGAAAGAATTTTTTTCCGGATCATATACCCCCCCCAGGGCGTTCCGGATCATGTGCCTCAGGAAATGAATCTGGCTTCTCAGGTTCAGAAAGTTCGATGACGGACTGATATTTCGTTCATTTTCATTCTTGTCTGTATAATAATCTTCATAAGCATCAGCATCTGCTAAAGTTACATTGAAAATCTTATATTACGAGTACATAGTGAAATGGATAGAAGCGAGCATGAGTGGTCCGCTTCGTCTCCGACGCGAGAAAAAAGTTTCAGTCATTTGATGGCTAATTTTTGATAGATTGCTAAGCGTACACACAATCTGTACGCATGCATCACTAACTATAAACGATAAGGCAGTCATCTGAACGCGAAATTGCAATTTTTCAAGAAGTATTTCAGCATCGGCACAGTTACAGCAGCCTTCGACAAGCGACATCTTACGATTATCAATATTGGCATGAAAGAGACTGGATTGTTATGGTGGAATGGGCAAAAGCTATTCCAGTTTATGAAGCACTTCCTGTACCCGATAAGGTTGGATGAGCAAAAGAAATTCACGAAAACTTGCAATATCAGGATCCACATGCGTGGAATCTTATTTATGCTATTTGTGTCACTCTCATTCAAAGACGACTCACTTCAGACCAATCAATTTTCAACAATTACCATCTAATAGCGCGATGTTGATTGTGTAAAGGCATCCATCGTTTTTTCTGTAAATTTTCCTGATCAGCATAAAACACCATTCATAAATTCATTTTCAGTTAGCATTATTACGCAATTCGGCAATAACATTTCCTTCATTACAACAGTGCTTTTATTCACCAGATCAAGGACTCGATACTATTGTGTTTCCAAATGGTGCATTTTATGATAGAACACCTGAACCGCATAGGTAACCTTATTATAACTATTATTTATACTCTTATAAGCATAGAGATGTCTTAGCATAGAGATGTCAGTTTCACGCATTCTTTCAAAGAATTTTTGCAGCTATCTGAAAGAGTGGTCATAAGCAAAATGAAGTATATGTAGAAGCTTGCTTGGATTACACTTCATTGAATAACAACACAAACTTATATTTCATCAGTGTTAATTTTCTAATCTATAGGCCGTTTCTTTTTCAAAAGCGAAAGTATCGAATACTCGATCAACTGCTGCGTCCAATGAGGAAGCTGAATTTGGATGTGAGTGAATTTTCGGCATTCAAAGCGATTTTCTTCCTCAATCCAGGTTGGTTCACCACCAATGCTCTCCCTCGTTCCGTTGCATCTAAACGTCAATTAGTTATTGACTCATAACTCTATAAATAGTTCATTCAAAAATGAATTTCATCAAATAATCAAATGCACTCTTTATCAGAGATCTTTATCATCCAATCAGTTGGCAACTGTCATTATTAAACTGCGAATCGCCGTTGAGACCATCGATCGAAAAAATCTTACGTAGAGCTTTTTTTTTCATGCTCACATATGCTCACATACTGTATGACATTATTTTGTAATTCATATGCTCACATATCACTCTTACTTTCGTTAATTCCTTTCAAAATGGTTGTGTTCGATTTACGTTTCGAAATTCAGACGCAGACGATTTGAGTCCGATATTCAAAGAAGCGATTTCGGATTGTCGTTCTTCGATTACGAATGCCCTTTACAGGTACATGGCACAACGGAAAGGTGTTGAGGTGCTCACTTCATCACATTCCTTTGCAAATCCTTTTGACCTTTGGTGTATTATTTACAGTCACCTAAGAATCAGGGTGGATGTTAAATAGTTTTAAGGAGGAGGATATTCCTCCTTGAAACAACAGACTGACAAAATCTCTGTTGAATCAAAAGAAAACAGAATGAGCGAATGAAACGTTTGTGAATAAAACAGAAGATTTTTGAGGAAGCTGCTGATAGACTGAGTAGATTATTGTTGATGGGTACAGTGCTGGCAACGATGGCAGTTGAAATGAAAGAAGCAATTGTTATGGCTGATTTCTTCAACCAAGTTCAGTTTTCGTCATTTGCAAAGCAAATTTTTTTCGGCATCCAAAATGAAGATAATCATTTCAAATGAATGTGAGCGATCTCGATTGGTGAGTGGAGCAGATTTTGTTTCAACATGAAATCCTTATGCTGAAGTGATTATTATTGAGTTATCTAAGTGATTATCTCTACATTATATTATCTATACTTATATTATCTATACTGAAGTGATTATCTACACATCTAAGCTTCTGTGTAGAGCAATAAGATAATGAGACGGACGGTTCAAAGCACCCTCTCGGTTATCTCTCGATTTCACCCCACTATATAAACGTTTGATTGTAGTAAGCGTTTCCCAGTTCCCAATTTTTCTAAACGTTTGTATTTCCCCCAATTCGAAGCAGTGTAACAATTCGATATATTTCAGTTTCGACAATGTACGCTCATTTTATTCCCACGGATAAATTAAATTCGAATTCTTAGTGATGCATCGCGAATCAACAGTATATGAGAGTTGTTTGTGTTCAGTTCGTCGTCATATTTGATAATTTTCAAATTGGTGTCCATTCGAATCATTAATTGACATGAGACGATGGTGAATCACCGAGCGTTCATGGTCGCATGAACTGCATCAACAGCAACATCATTTTAAGTGAAATGCATCTGAACTCTGTCGACTCATATTTTACCGTGTCTTTCCGTTTCACCTCTGAAGGCAATTCCTCTGTTGTTCCTGCAATGAATATTAACTCACCAATTGATGATCCACTACGTTCCTATTGTTCACCTATCCAAATCCCTCAACTCATCAACCTCATCGCATCGTCAAGATTACGTTCATTCGATTGATTCGTTTGAATCAAAAATATCGTTATTATAATTTCCTATTTCACTGAGTGTCATTGAAATTGCTTGTGATATACTAATATTATTGTTACTTTGAATCAATGCTTATCATTTAAAATCGTTGCTCAAAAAATTTTACTGAATTTTATTAATGAATTAATTTTATTGTAAGTTGTGGATAGAGATGTAATTGAAGAGAGTTCATTATGATAATGTAAATTGAAACGATAAAGTTCGTCTTTTGTATTTACTTGGTTGAGTTTACGTGATAACTCTAATGTATTAAAACAACAATGATGGTGGTGATACAATACGGAATATATCGAGAAGAAGTTTAATGTATTTAGAATATGAAATGTGACTGTTGGAAGATGAATTGTTTGGCAGTTTTCGGGAATATCAAACTGGACGATTAAGATGAATAGTGAGGGTTGGGTAGCGACGGGAATAAACGAAAAGTTCCGTGAGCCGGAAGAAGAAGGGGACCAACAACTTGATCGGGTAATGTTGAACATGGAGATCAACTGGAGAGCAAGAATCGCGCAGCTATGAACAGCTTGAACACACTCACCAAGATGCTTGTCACAAACGGAACTGATTTATGGTGACAGAGATGTCCCGAGCTGCAAAAAGTCACAAATGAATGCGAATCCTTAGAGTCAGAGGTGGACAATAGCACGCTATTCTCCACTACTCCGCAACTAGCGAACTAGCTATTTCGCTAATTCGCTTCTAGCAGAATAGCGGAACATCGCGCCATTGCTCACCTCTGCTTAGAGCTAATTCCTGTCTGATACGCCTCAGCAGAAAAGTGTTGAAAATTCAAATTTATTTAATCAGCAATTCAACTCATCACGAGTTTATGCCTCTCTCTTATCACCAATATCGCTAATATCACATTCTTCCTTCCTTAGCATTCTTCTTTCCGCGCAGCTAACGATAATAGCGTTGGGAATCATCTGTCTTCATGAAATTCGAACTTGGATCATTGATCTGGCAAGCACAGAGGTTTTGGTCTACTCTCCCATATTGCCCAATGATTTCTGGGGAGAGGGACTCAAAAGGAGCCCGAAAATACATTCCGATTGATCAATTGAACACTTGTCCAACGATTGTTCAGAGTAGTTGTTTGGAACAACCAAGAGTAGTGAATCAGTAATCTTTCGTTATCAATAATAAACGATTAATGTAACCGAGTAGATCCATAGCAATCGGCATATCAAGCACTCCACAGCCAGCCAATAACGAGTGCCTATTGCCATAGGTAATTTGCATAATTAAATCCAGCCGAATACCAACAATAATCCATTAAACAATCGCAACAATGACGAACATTTTGCCGATTACATAGAACGATCGACAAACCAACCGCTCACCGTCTAAACGTAACTCAAACCGTGGTGTATCGAAAAAATTCAAATGTTCGAACTAAATTCAAATTAGATTTAGCGTCATGTCAACACCAGGCTCAGATTCACGCTTGTTCCTGGCCTCACGTTAACACGCTCAAACGCTTGACGCTTTTCTTCTCAACAAAATTCAACCAGATTGTCGACATCTTTCAGGGAGTCCTCTCGAATGCCTTATGGTTTGCTTTAAATTTTTGCCAAATTCATTTACTCTCCTTCGTGTACGCACCAGTAACCGGATGAACAAATTCCTTGGAATGATTTCACCGTGTCATGCGTACAGCATTTCGATTAATTCCTCAAATCACCATACGCTACTTGAAAATGTGCTGTACTGATAGGTGCTTGATAATGTTTCGTTATCAATAATAAACGATTAATGTAACCGAGTATATCCATAGCAATCGGCATATCAAGCACTCCACAGCCAGCCAATAACGAGTGCCTATTGCAATAACGAACACTCAACTTTGGAACGTCTTCGCTAATTCTTGCGCTCCTCTGTTACCTTTACTGTTTACATTTCGCTATGTTCTTCGCCTCTGCCACTTTCACACTGAAAAAGCTGCCGCAGTTGTCTGACTGATAAAGTGAGTGATGAAAATGATATTGTTAGTTGAAGCAGAGAAAACGACTGAGTGAGAGAGCGCTCGCTCGCTTCAACACTTCGAAAAATTATGACTGCTCGATGAGCTGCTGCCTGTCGGCTGGATTGTAGCTGACAAGCTTTCATAAGGGCGAAACAAGAGTGATGTGGAGACAATCAGAAGAGAGTAAATTTTGGTACACTTAAACTTGTGACAACGACTCATTTTGGATTGGGATAAGCGACAATACAACCATGCAATGCTGAAATCAACCGCAAGCAACTTAGTCTTGTTAGCTCGAGTCAGACTCAGCAGTCATTTAGCTGGGGCTTACACTGACAGTCATACATAAGCTCAAGCTGAAGCCCAACGTTGAAGTGAGCTGAGTTTCTGCCAACGATTTTCACAAGTTGCCGTTGTGCTTTTCTTGAGACATTTTTGTGAGGCATACGCTTTCGTTTCACATTCTCAGCAATGTGCGTGTGTGTAAGAATGACGTAATTGACTGCATAAACAGTACACAAATGCTTTTATAAATATAACATTGATGTTTTCTTATCAGCACGGATTATATCGATGCGTTTCGATGCGGTTGATTTTACACGGGGTTCCGAGATTCTTACATCATTCGAGAGGGTTTGAAAACTCTACTCGAAAAACTCATTCTGAAATACACGTTATTCAACGAATTCAAGTCTATTCTGTACGGCTCTCAACTTAAAATGTTCGATCCGTCTGCATGTAAACAGATTTGCGATTGTACTTAATTTCATGAGAATCGGCAGATTATAGTTGAAATCATCGTATTCTGTGTAAACGGGAACTCGAATGGAGAAATGTGGGGGTGTCATTTCAGGTTTATATTGCCCGGTATGATTTTGCAAAGTAGTGTGTCCATATCCGGGTATATTGGTAAGACTTCATTGTTTCAGTGCATTGAAGCGCCAGAAGGCAGTCATCGGTCGTTACAACTCAGACATAGGATTCATCCCCTCAACCCATCTGAATTTGCCGCTAATTCGTCCACTCTCGAAGGAACTTTGCTACTACTGTAGTTTCGGACCTAAAACGTGCGCAGACACGCACGCACGCGCACCATCGCATCCGCACCGCACTGGCACGAGCTATTGCGAAATGCGACGCGCGCGAGCCGAAGACCATACGTAAGCCTTATTGTGGGATAGGCGTACCTAGTACTATGTGCTGAGAAATTATGTAGCTTTCGCAAGTGCGGGCGAGAATATTGAATGTGAGCAGAGGCGGGTTGGAGAGGAGACGGTAGAGATGCAGAGAGTGCGGTGGATAGTATCACACAGACACCTAATCGTAAGCCTGAGCGCAGTGTAAACGAATAGTGGCTCAAATAGTAATATAGTTTTATTGACAAAGTATTACCAGCACAATTAGAGATGGTTCTTTGCGAAGTTTAACGTTTCGGCGTTATGCCTTCTTCAGGAACATGTTGAGTGATTCAACAACGTGAAGATGGCATAACACCGAAACGTTGAACTTCGTAAAGAACCATCTCTTATTGCGCTGGTAATACTTTGTCTATAAAACTATAATACTATTTGATCTACCTGTTACCACTATGCGCCTTATAAATGAGAAAAGTCTCCACGAATGGTGGCTCCATACGGAGCCTGACAAAAATTGATGCAAGGTGATCATAAGGGAAAATGAATCAGCATGGATGAATCAATCTGCTTTGTGTGCTTACATTCAAAGCTGATAGATCTCCATTCGTGTAATATGCTTATTGTTTCATAAACACGGGGTAGGCTACTCGAAAAATAAGTGCATGCATGATACCACTACGCATTGCATGTTGTTCAGCATTCGTTTCTCAGTGCTTGAGTGCATATCCATTCTCAATGCGTGCGTGTGCACATAGCTTCGAAACTAAAGTAGTGCCAAAGATTTATTATATCACCCCTGTCAAGATCACAGAGCGAATGATTTCGCAATTGCATTGCAATGAGTGTGTGAATATTGATTGATTTTGCATTATGTGCGGCGCGGCGCATTGATTATACGGTGTGCTCAGCCAGGGTAGAAATCTAGCAGAGTAGGCGGTCGATAAAGACCACCGTGAACGACGAAACTATGCCGGGATGCGATAAACACGCAATCGAAACGCATCGCAGTCAGCAGCGTTTAACGAATGACAACCGATGAGGAGTTGTCGCTGATCAGAGACCAATCGCTTTGTGATGAACATCAATCTTTCGCGATTGCGATCGTTCGATGTCTGCATCTCTCGTGCTATACTTGGGAGGATGTTCTAGTGTAGGCGGTTTCGGGTCATTGGAGTCGGTGATGTGTATATTGTAGAATTTTTTGTGCAACACTGTACGTGAACCGTACTTTCAGAGAACGGTACAACAATACACTTACACTCTCCTTCAAAATTTGTCCATCGCACTTTCACTTGCTCTAGCATTTCACATTCGCTATGAAAGCGTAGCTAGGCAGTGCGAGCTTACCGTAAAGGACTAGACGAGAGGTAGGGGGGGGGGCAAGACAAAAGGGGTGCAGCGCTGCCCTCTCCCTCCCCCCCTCTCTCTAGAGACGGGGGAGGGAAAGGAACAGGAAGAAGAAAATAAAAGAAGAGAGGAGGGAAGGGAGAGGGAATAAAAAAGAAACGCAGAGGAAACAAACTTATGCGTTCCTTTCCCATCTCCTGGGAGAAATCCTGACTACACCCTTGGTTTACCAATGATGTTGGTAAACCACTTGGTTTCGAGCAAAACTTTCCTCCGCGACCGGGAATCGAACCCGCGACGTACCAATTATTGGTTTAGGCTCTACCTCTGAGCCACCGCGGGCACCGTTCCTTGGTTTAGTCAGTGCTGCTGTTTTCAACATTATCCCGGTGTTTTTCGTGGATTTTACTGTACCAACAGCATACACTAAAGTAGTGTTGGTTCGGATGATCTCGAGCATGTACGAGGGTTCCGTGGACCCCGGGCCTTATCTTGTTCTCTGGGGACTCCTCCAGCACCAGTATAGTTCCCAGATCTCTCGATCTTTCCGCTACCCTTGGGGTCCCAAGGCCTGATACTGTCTCGGGGGCTCCCAAGGATGGCGGATACGATCGAGAGACTCCGGAATCATACGTTTAAACGGTGAATGCTGACTGAATTATTCCACAGTTTATAATATAAGGTTCGTTGAACGAAGAACACTTGGGACATTTAATACATTTCGAATTGCTAAGGGTCGCTTTTCCGGAATCAGCGCCCGTTTTCGACAATAGAGAGGTGACACTCCACGATCTACGATAAAGCAATGAACAATCAGCACTTCAAGTTTAAAGTGCAGATCGTTGTTGCTTATTTTAGTCAGCTCACGTGCACATAAGCTCAATTAACGATTGACTTTTCGATGATTTTCGATATTGACGTTAAAATTAAAGCCGTCAGTCAACATTCATGTGCACATGTACTGTCTTTCCACTCGCCTTCCCCTTCCTTTTCCGTTACACTCTCTTCCAATCTCGTTTATGTCTCGCCGTCAAATCCTCTTGTTTCACATCATACTGACTTTCTGACGAGACTGACGTCCTATTCTCAACAGATGAATGTCACGAACACTTTTCGCAAGTTCAGTCAAGAGTACAAAGAATGAGTTTTGCAGTCTAGCCGATGTGTCAAAATTATAGGGATCAGGTACCTCACTTTCACCTGGCCCCCATAATTTTGACACATCGGTTAGACTGTAAAACCCATTCTTTCTAATTTTGACTGAAGTTGCAAAAATTGATGGTGAATTTGCCGCATCCGAGTTGTGGATAAGAAGTTGGGGGTGTACATTCTTTTCACCGACAGATCAACAGAGAAGTTTGTTGGATGAAGCCTTCCAATGGACAGCTTGTGCATGCCGTCTCGTTCCAGATGAAATTACTGTTATCTCCATATGATCGAGCATAACACAAGAGATTTTCGACTTTTAATCAGCTCAGCCGAGCCGTTCCTTCGGACATCAACCTTCCGAGGGGCTGTATCGAAAAAAATGCCCCTCGAAATGACGTCATCGTTCGCTTGCCACCTATCAAAAGGGTATATTCGCCACTATGAGAAACGATCGAGCACGCCACGATGGTGCGTGCGGTTTCGAGCGCGTTTTTGTTAGCATAACGGCGAGCGATAGTGAGGGCATTGAACTGTGATTGGTCGATCGATTTTGGAGGGTGTGTAGAAAGACGGCTGTGCATGAACAGGTTCCTGAAATTGAGTGAACTTGAATCAAGGGACTGGGAATCGGTTCTCTGATGCATATCTCGACTAACAAACCGGGCACTTCGAACGAAAAATGCCAGGTTCCATGAAACCAGGAGCAAAACCCGTTGTGGGGCCGGCTCGGGTGGGATGCCCATTTGCCAATAGTTTTGGTATAGTGGGCGGTGCTAGTGAAATGTCAATAATGGCATATGTATTGTGTGGCGTGTCCCAGCAGTGGGTGGGCTAATGGGTATAGAATTGCGATGAACTGGTACAGTTCAAACGGAACACTGTTACGATAGCACTGCGCGCTCGCTAGTCGCTAGTGCCCGCCATTGCGATCAGTCTTCGATTCGCATTCGAATAGTATATGTATGCTGTGGGAGTGTGGGGGTGTTTAGAATATATACGCAATGTGTATTTTCATTCCGTTTTGACTATTTTCACTGTTTTCTTCACTTATTTACTTCCTCAATTGGCATTGAACGCGATACACTTCCCACGCTTGATTTAAATTGTACTGGATTTGCAAATTCATCTCACAAAACAATCTTACAATCGGAATAAAAGAGTGATTTGCAAATTCATCTCACAAAACAATCTTACAATCGGAATGGCAACTGTGAAAATGGCATATCCAATTCTGTTCACTCTATGATACTAACAAAAAATGTCGGTCATTCAGTGGTCATTCAGCAAAGGAGCTGATCAATCAATGTTTTATCAGTCGGTCATGTACATCCACGATTGATCCAAATATTTAGCAATAATGGCTGAAAAACAAATCGCGCTTTATATGAGAGATGTGTCTGATTACTGATATCGCTAACGTATCAATCGTTTCAGTCTTTCAACTTTAAAATTGCCCGCTTTTTTGTCAAGACGATGCACTATGGCTTCAACGGTAAGTGCTGCTCAAAATTCGCTTTGAAACCTTTCTTTAATTAAAAAGGCATTGATCTTGAAGGGTCAATTAAGCTGATCAGTTCATAATGATTTAATCTCATGCAAAGCATTCACTCGTTTTCCCATTCAAAGGTGCATTCAATTTTAGATCCTAATTATTGTTAGCTTGTTTAGTTATTACTTTTTATTGACATTTTGCTTCAGCTGATGCGAAAACGTTCTGTGAAATCGTTTATAGTTTGCCTGATTTTGAGTGAATTCATAATTTTATGAAGTTTCTGTAGAGCTAACTGCCTCTTACATTCACGGAAAAGGATGGCTTTATTGCAGTGAAGTTAGATGTTTGTATATCAATTAGTTCAGTTTGGAAATAAATTATTCGGAGCCGTGGACTGAACGCAAAGTTTTCAAATTTCAGTCAAAAAATGACGAGTCAAACAACAATTCTGATGTATCGTTATCGGGTCGTCGTCGTCGACGAGTGGTGAGCCATTGTTTCATTGAGGTTTTACGAAACAACACTTGAACAGAATTACGAACATTTTCCCTGCTGAATTTGAGCAGCTTTGAATGGGTTGATATTTAATAATTTGAATCCAAAGCACAACCATGATCCTGAATGCATGAGCGAAAAATTCCATTATAGGGAAACCAATTGAATATTGCTTTCTCTTGAAATTGTTCTCACAACCGACTTATCAAATGTCAAATAAACACGAATGAAATGAATGATTTCAGGTGAATTACAATGTTGATTACATAAGTAATGCAGCGTATGAGAAGGCAACTGAAGAACTGAATAATCAGATGGGTAATGGACGGAAACGAAAGAAGAATCAGTCTGCGTCGTCACCTAAATCTCTCACTCAGCAACCTCGAAAGAAACAATGTAACAGCAATGACAGCAACTCATCATCGTTGGCACTCAAACCGAAATACCCTTGGGTTTGTCAATTGTCCTTTCTAGACGTTTCAAATGAGACTCGCTTAATTTTTGTCCATATATTTCTGAAAGGAAGATCATTCTCACACTGTTTGCTTTTATTGGTTTTGTAGTGAACGTTTGCAGATTTGCAAATGTATGGCTTAAATTTGTGATGTATCGTTGAAAAATTGCTTGCAGGACTCTTGGAATTTTGACAGTTTGTTTGGTTATGCACGTGTCGCTGCGAATGCATCACGGAAATCGAACGCACGAAATTACAACTTTGATGAGAAATTGCCTGTGGCTTGTGGAGGATTTAGACTGTTGGTTCGTATATGTCCCGACGCATTCATCAAATCGTTTCGGTTGGTTGTTGCAATTCATCAACCCATCATCCCCTTTATTGGTTACCCACAATTACGTCATGAATTCATCTTTTCGACGGAATGATGTAGCTTGTATTTGATCTCGATTTGTGTTTGATCACTGAACTCAATCGTTTTATTCCCGTCATATTCCAGCTCACGAATTAATGAAGATGAAGTGGTTCGCGGTGAGACAGATGATGAAACCACATTTGACGTACAACTTCTGAGACATGCCGTTAGTTTTCGTGTCGCGTTGCACTGATTGATGTATCTTTGCGTCTCTGACAAAAAATTCTGGAGTTTTCATCTTGAATTTTGTCTCATTCATCGAATGTATAATTTCAAATGAGATGTTTCTGAGTTAATTCACTCATTGAGAATAAAAGCATTGTTCAGAGATTATTTAATGCATTCAGATTTCTGGTTTATTGTATAGGTTTTGGTGAATTGTGATCGATATGGAATGAATTTTATTAATTTCCTGCAAATGTTGTTCATCAAAACACATTTTATTCAACTTATGCGAATGTTCTCAATTGATGTCGGATTGCAAATTATTGAAATGAAGTTCTTAATCGCATTTTAGTGGAATAGGCTGAGTGAGAGTGAACGGTTGAGATGGGAGATGGAGGCACGCAAGGAGGTGAAGGAAGCCGAAAGAGTGGCGGGGTGCGAGAGAGGGTTGTGTCCAGAGGTGAGCCTTCTGAGAGCAGTTGTATTTCTTGTCGTTGTTTTTAGTTACGTATCGAGAATTTTATGGGCAAGTTTCGATGCACTTCTTTCGTTGTTGACACGCATTTACATCCCATTGAGAATGCAGAAGTTTGACTTGAAAAACACATAGATCAGTGTTGTTGAGGTGCGAATACGGTTGTGTTTACGTATTATAAATATTCCGTGTTTACGTATTATTATAAATAAAAGATGAATATTTTATGTATTATAAAAGAAGATAGTATTGTAAATATTTCATTTGTCGTGATAGACTCTGATAAGATTTGATTGATACAGAAACCGGATCAGAATGATGCGAGCATTCGTCATAGAACCGACGACGTGAACGAAGTTGAAGGTGCAGTTCGTGATATTACCGGAGAAGTTAAACAAGGCAATGAACAATGTAACATGGATGTGATGGATAGTGTGAGCAAAGATGGTAAATATTTGCAGCACTCATTATGCTAAAGCAAATCATACCGTCTTATCACCCAGTAGTATATTTTCATTTCATTGAAAGAGATTCTCGTCTGCGCAGAGATTGCGAAGTTTTTGTAAAAAGCAAAATTTGAGTTGCAGTGATTTAAGGGTGGTGGAAGTTCAGAAAGTTAGTGCGTTATAGATTGAAATCAATTAAAATTCGTTGCATTTCAGATGAACCAATAGCAGATGGAAGTCATGCAGTGAAAACATCAATGCCATCATGCGAAATACGCTTCCATTCGTCTCGTGCAGTCAGTGATTCGGAAGCGTATAACAAGCTGAATTTCGGTGTATTCAGGTGTCATTTATGTCCTCAAAAAGTCACTTTGGCTGGAGCAGACGCCTTTCAGGTGAACATTTTCAGATATTTCATTTTGATTCGTGTTCACAGTGAGTGGTATTCTCCATTCAGTCTATTGAATAGTGTTTAGGCACGATAGTTATTGAGGAATTGATTGATTGATTGATTAATCTAACTTCATTGTTTGTGAGTTAATGCATTGGGTGAGGAGTATGGCTACGAATCAGAATTGCATTTTAAAATTCATCTGAACTGTGCAATGAAACAAACAGTGGATTAGTTTCATTTGGTTTGATAACAACGGAAACAATCTTTTTGAAATGTATGGAAGTGTGCTAACAGATTGCTTATTGCAGTTACATCTGATCCAAAATCATCACAGTGCACGTTTCTACGCATGTCATTTGTGTTTCGAGGCATTCTCATCGTTGGAATTCTTGAAGAAACATCCATGCCAAGAGTTTGCTTCATACACAGTTGGCTTATTAACGGCAAATAAACAGGTACTAATGAAGTAATCATTTTGTAACAGAGCATATATGTTCGTATTTTAAAATAATTGCCGAAGTTAGTTTCGAAATGAATACAAAATCAACGGAATAGTTGTTCAGTGTTAACCAGTGTAACGTTGTAGTTTGCGATGAAGTTTGTGATGCATACACTGGTTTGTGCTGAATGTAATTTACAAATGCCGTTGCCAGCCAATCGTCAAGTTTCATCAACAAAGAGATTAGCCTCGTTAATGGTACGTTGAATGGCAGTGATTACCTCAGCTGTAATACTTATCAATTCGTTTATTCCATTGACGGTTGTGAACGTTTTTATGATGAATTTCGTTCGCATTATTGTGAGTTTTTATTTGAGTAGTGCGTCGTTCCTACTGAAGAGGAGAAGAGTGAGCGTTGGATGGATATTCATTGCTGGTGTACTTTTTGAAAAAAAAAGATTGATGTATTCAAATTGTTTGATTCATTCAGAAAGTTCACAATTGTGATAATCTCGTCTCTTGTTTGGTCTACTTTGCGGAACAACCGAATGGCGTTGTGCATGTGACGATCCGTGGTTTGCCTCTGAAACGCTCCATACCCATTTCGTGTTCAGTTTGTAATCAGCAATTCACAACTGTCTCTGATATTGAACAGCATGGAGCTGATCATGGATTACCGAAACTCAAATGTCATTTATGCCCTAGATTCTTCTTCTCAGATTTATTGTACAGGTTAGTGTAGTGTTAATTGTTTAGTTTGTTCAATTTATTATGTTCGTTCACTAAGTTTCTTATTGAATATATTACTTTTTCACTGAATATATCCAACAGAATTATTTTTGATGTTTGATTTTTTGACTTCTGATACATCTGAACGTCTACAGGTGTTGCACTCTTCAGCAAATGAATCTGATGTTGTTGCGCGTTGATGGAAGAATGAAAGTTTTTTAAAAGTTATCAGTTGCAGAGAACACTTATTAACACATCTCGGCGATAATCAGTACTCGATGATACCAGTGATCGGCAGTTCTACTTTGACACCTCCTTCGTGGATGCACAATGACTTCGCAAGAATGGGATGCGAAATGGACCGTGTCCTTGGACCGTACTGTGAATTGTCTGTGCCAAATCGTGTCAATGAGGAGGTAGCTTACTTTTGCATATATATCTGTTCGGTTTTTGTGATTTTAATCGTTTTTGATTTTGATTTTCTGATTTTTGTTGCGTTGCTTCCAATCAGCAATCAATCAGTTTAGGTGTCGAGTGATGAAGATGTGATCAATACTCGCGATACGGTCAAGAAGAAACGCCTCGAGAAGAAAGCGTTGGACGACGATAAAAACAAGAGGAAAAAAATGAACGCGAATTTCGTTAAAAAGAAGAAAACCGGTGAGGGTGACCGATGCATTCACTGTCGACAGTTGGAAAGGGTTAGTGAATTTTGTTGTCATTTGGATGTGTTCACATTCGCATTATACATTTGCTGTTGTGTTGTTTCGAGGACAGACCTGAATTATTTGTAATGTTGAATTTTGGAAATGTGAAATGTATTTATTGGCTGACTTCCATTCGATAAAGATTCATGTTCCGAATCATTAAACGTGAATATTAAAAGAACATCAACGAGCTCATGAATATTAACAGTCGTGGGATTATCAATATGGATAATTGTTGTGTATTTGTTGAATTGGTTTGTTGGTATATTCGCGTCAGATGATTCGGAGAAGTACATTAGCCGGATTGTTAGTTTTGTGCATTGGAAAGCACAAAGAGATTGGAAAGTTACCTTGGTTCCTTGTTTGGTGAGCTACTGCAATGAGGGTGATGTTGATACTGGATCGATGATACTGGTGTTGATAGTAGTATGGCAGCGGGGAATATTGACAGAGCACAACGTTTCGGCGCTAAGGCCATTATCAGGGTAAGGTGGTACAACACCGATTGAAAAAACAGCTGGCTGAACCTGGCTTGTAGCAAAGCAAAACGTAAGGCTGTTTAAGTTGGTTTTGTGTGTTTCAGTTCAAGTCGGGCTGTAAACCCACCGATCTGTGCACATGTGTTTCGTGGTTGGATCGCTCATCACAGCTCGCACTTCAGATGCCGCAAGTTTCGTTCGGCGACAATAATTCTTTCATTAATTCGTTAACACAAAAATTCACACCGATTGGTCATTTGTATGTGGGCAGTTCTTTTGCACCAATTCACGACACCATCAAAGGAGCGATCATCACTGACTGGTTCGTTTCTTTTGGGCGAGTGCTTTGCAAATTGAACATCCTTTTTCTTTCACTTCTGTGTTGAGCCGTTGTCAACATATTGTTCTGTTTTATCAAGTTTAAAGAAATGTAAACAACGATCTTTTAAGGGATCGATGGATATCTCGTTGAATTTTTTTTTAATCATTCGTTTCACTGTTCTTTTGTGTTTCAAATTAGAAAAAGTGGTTCGATGTGAATATTATGCATAGTGTTTAGTTTTTTTTAAAGTGCCGATAATCACATTCGATCCACTCGTCCAGTGTTCAAAATTTCTTCCATAAACTTTTGTTATGGATTTATCCATTTCTCATAAAAAGCCAATGTGGGACTTGAATGAGTCAGTCAGATGAGTGAAAACGAACGCTCCTAAAGGATAAGTCGAACCTTGTGCTAATCATACCAATGAATTTTATGATTGACTGCAAGCATTTAACTACCAATGACTGCAATCCATTTTAGCGTATATATGTGCATGACATGTCATATGCTGCGTTTGGGTAAGAAGAGCGCACTGATGCATATCAGAGTGTGTCTGCAGAAGAATTTAGTGCATCGAGATCCGCAGAAAACGATCGATTTTAATGATGAGAATATTGTTAGTGATTCTGTTTTGTTTCGTTATAATACGTTCATAATAATCTAGATATTACGTATTCAAATAACATCTGTGCTGTGAGAGCGAGACTCACTTTCCTAGAATTTTGGTTCAGTTTTGATTAATTTGTTTGTTGAATGAAGGTTGGTTGCATTGAATGAAGTTTAGAATGAAGACATTCATGGTTGAAAATAATTAGGTTGATTGTTTTTGATGTCTTATTGATGATAATCGCTGAGGAAGAGGGATTTGTTTTGCCATCGACATGAAGTGACATTGATCTGTTAATTTGCTTAAGGTAATGCGCTTGACATATGCTCAATCAACGCCCAACACAAGAGTTTCGTGTCCAAAATGTGCGAATACATGCTGCTCGATAGTGTCACTGCGAAGACATCTTGCATTAGATCACGGCATATTTGCACCGTTCAGTCCTCCTGGTATTGTGTTTCAATATTTTAATTTGATTTCGTGGTTATTAGTGATTTTGTTAGTACCTTTAGAATCGTATAGTTGAATTCATTGAAATGAGTAGGTAGTTAATATAATCGTTAACAACGATAAGTGCTGATCAGTTGATTCGATATCACTTCTTTAATTTCTACTCTGGTGAACTGAGAGTTGATCTGATCATATGAAGTTTTTTGAAAAATTGGTGACTTCAAAATATTTAGAGAAATATTCAGTTGTCCAAATTTATTGTCATTCTCTGGCCTTCTTAGTGTTTTTGTTCATGTCAGTCGAAAAATTTTTGATCATAATTGTGAATGGAGCAGTGATTTGTGTTCAGACGATATTGTTGAACGATCGCATGAGATTATTGTTTTTAATCTTGATGTGTTTAGAAGCAAATAAAGATATTGGTATTATTGAGTGGACGGGGGCGGTTAGGAAAGTGGCAACGTTGACAGAAGTGACGAATGTCAAATTGAATCTAACAAGAGATGGTGACTTCAAAATGCCTTCACCGCAGCGATATCGTACACTTTATAGCAGTGCGTTTGATACACTTTCATTCATCTCATCTTGATTCAGAGAAATATTCACTTGTCCAAATTTATTATTATTGTTCTCTTGCCGTCTTTTAATTTTTGTTCCTTCATGTCAGTTCAAAAAATAATTTGGTCATAACTTTAAAGGGAATGTACTTTTCTTTGTTGAATGTTTACATAAACTTTTTTCTGGAAATGGAACCTGCAGAAGGGTAATGGTGGAAAACTTTATTGTTTTCAGGTGGTCCGATAATCCAGCAATCGAGTTCGTCGTCAGTTTGTGCCGGCTCATCTTCACGCATTGTTGAGGTTAAACTTTATTTGTTTCCCTCTTCAACTGATCTTATTACCATAACTAACGCACCTTATATATAACGCATACACGGTCATAGTCATTGCGCGATTTTTGAAAGAAATGATTGAAGAGGAAATGTACTGGAGCGTATTTAGGTGGATGAACGTACTGGTGAGATAAGAAACGGTATTAATGTGGTGACCAACGTTCAACCACAAGATCAAACAACAGTCAGATGTGAAATCTGCGGTGTACGTATTGAATTCTTTTTGATATGTTTTTAACTCGTCCATTGATTAACAACGATATCATTCTATCGTTTGTTTGTTTGTAATTTTTATTGCAAATTTGAGAATTGTAGAATTCGTGGAAGCATTTGGAACGGTTTGTTGTTGTAATATATTAGTTGCGTGAGCATTTGTTTTTTGAAAAAGTTCATCGTTTTGTTAATATTGGTTATGGGAATTGTGGAGGGGTGACTTTAGGAAAACGATTAAATTGACGATGAGAAACTTGTATTGAATGACGTTGTGAGAATAATGAATATTTATGTTAGGAGATCAGAATGGGAGTATTCGATTCAGTTGATATGTAATCTGATTTAATTTAATTTAAGGTCAATCAACCATCAATACTCGAGTTTGCGAATCATTTAGTGGCAAATCATTTGTTCTATTGTGAGATGTGTGGAGAGGCGTTCAGTGAGAAGACACCATTGAATCTGCATAAAGCAACTTGTCCTCCGTGGGCACATAAAAGTAATTTTTTCTTTAACAAAAAAAAAAACTTCAGTCATCTATCACTGACGCAATACGCATTGTTATATTGAAAAAGAGTCAGGTTTTATGAATCAGCTGTCATTTCTTCATACTGCGATTTATGCGAATGATAAATATATTTCTTGATGTTGACACGATTGTGTTTTCAGCGAATGATGGTGAACATTTACCGTTTTGTCCATTTTGCCATTTCATCTTCTCCACTCCCGGACGATACTATAAGCACATTGCACACATGCATTTGGAGCATGTGAAACTGGATCGCGAAACGCACAAGGTGCATTCAATTCGTCTGTTTGTCAAAATTCATGAATTTCATAAGCCATTAGAAGAAAGCATTACTTCATAACTGCTTCGTATGATGTAAAAGTTGTATTTGTATGAAGAATGACTTATGAAATTCGGGAACCAGAGCAAGGTAATTAACAAATGCAGCATTCTTCACAGTGTACGAAAGACGGGTAGTGTTGTTATTAAAAGCTGTATTAGTTGTAGAATATAGCGTGATGTGATAATGATTGATGACATATCATCTTATCGTGATGTTAAAACACTCAGTGCGATTCTATTTCAGTTGCTACCGCGTTTGATCTGGAAAAAGATGTCGTTGTCAGAAGCGTGCAAAAGGAAGCGTTTGGGGTCGAGTGCTCTGAGTATGCCACTACAACAAATGGTGCTTACACAGTCAGCCGTTGTACCACAAGAATCATCGTCATCAAATCAAGATGCTTCAGTGATTCAGTCATCTTCGAATACCTTGCAACAAAACTTGTTCAACGAACCTAAAGTTCGTTTTATTGCTACTTTCTTCTCTTTTCTTTTTAAATTACAAGTTGATGAGAATTAACACACAAACTAACGAAATGTGTGGGAGTGGTCGAACGGCACCATAACAAGAAGAAGTCATTTTTTGCTTAGCTCTGAGAAATGAGTTGTGTACTGAGCTTTGGGATGTGATTCTCTTCTCATTATCGATCTTGATTCACAACTTTCATTGTAATATGCACGTGATTATGGAACGCCACTTTCAGCTTCCATACTGTTTGCTGTGTGAAGGAGTGTTTGCAACGATCGGAACGCGAGATGCTCATTTGAGGAAGCATGAAGAGCAATGGAAGGATTGTCCTGTATGTCAGATGGAACGTGTCACGCATGAAGTTACCTCTCATGAAGAACTCTTCCAGCACGTCATTGCAAAGCACTCACGTCGAACTGTTTCTGGACAGGTGATTCAGTTAATGCCGTTCATTGACAACGTGTGCTTGGTTACATTTCATTTTATGAAATATTGCACTGAATAGATTGTTCGGTCAAACTTGGTGAAAGTGATTTTAAAAAGCTTTTCGCATGGAATGATGAACTTGATCAGTGCTCATCAAACAATAAAAATGATGAACGAATTTTGAGGAAGTAACGATGATCTGTTCGCTGTGTTATACGTGTCTGAAGAGCGATTCGTCGCAAACACTTCGTCGCATTGAAGAGCAAATATTTCGACATATCATTTATATGTGCAATACAGTGGATCGTTGCTTTATTTGCAATAACGGCCGTACAATTCAACCGGATGACCTGAAGAAACATCGTAAGAAGCAACACAATCATCTCTATGAAAGGTCCATAACACTATCAATAATTCGAATGTTTCATTCATGTTCCACTGTTATTTATATTTTTCCACTCTAACAATTAATTACATTAATTATCAATTGTCACAGCTGATTGCATAGTAATGTTTTCGAATTTGCCTCTTTGTTGCGTTAAGAAAAGTGAATTTATTTGGTGTAATGTTCAGATTTGGATGTTCGGCATGTCCGAAGAAATTCTTCACTCACGGTGACTACTCGGAACACATCTGTAATCTTCGAATTCAGTGTGCGTGCGGTGCACGCGACGAGTTCTCGGAGCGTGAATATGAGAAACATTTCAAGACTCATCTCAATTTTGTGGGCGATTTTTGTCTTCTTTGCAACAAATATCTCGCATCGGTTTGTTGCCAATTTTTTGGTTTTTTTGAACCAACATTCCTTTCAAGTTTTTTTCTGTTTTTTCATAAGAAATTTCGTTTTCTTTTTATAAAAAGATTTTTCTGTTCATGAAAAATTTCTCAAGAGGTTTGTTTTCTTTTCTGTTTTTTCGCGGAAACAAATATTCCCTAGTATTCATATCACTTGTACATCACTTCCAATGATTCAGATTTGCCCAACTCAGTTGATAGATTATCGTTTGTTTGATATGTATTATAACAAAATGAAATTATCAGAAGCAGCAGCGATATACACACGCCGGTGTTCATCGACTTGCTCGTCCAGGTGATCGCCGTGAAATTGATCTGAACCATAAATCGCGTCTGTCCTCGTCACGTACTGCGTCATCTTCACTAAACAACGCACCATCGGTCGCGCAGTCGGTATGCAGTTTCCGAAATTGTTCGCGTTTTATTATCGTTGACCGATGATATTTATAAATTTTGCCGCTTGATGCGCACTGTTCATAAGTTGTATTGTGTAATTATTTCGAATCAAGTGAAATACTGAAACAATAAGGTTGTGTTGTTGACAGAAGAGTATTATGTGCTTAATGAGATATATTGATTTAAAACGATACTCCTAAAGGTAACCAACATAATGTTCGAACGTTGAACATCATCGTCATAATATTTCTGAGTGCGTAGGTAATCTTTTGTGAACAACATAATCTTACTTATGAGTGTTTCGTTAAAAGCTATTCACACCGTGCGCCTGAAGAAAGATCCTGGAAGAGTGACCGATTGATTGAGTCAGTGTGAATGCTTTACACTCATACACGCATTTCATAGCTCTGTTCAGTATTGTTTCCTTGTTCGCTTAGTTCTGCACTGACGATGAGTGTTGCCGTCAAAAGTTGAGTTGTAAGCCATTTCGAATAAATTTAGAGCAAATAGGTAATGTTTTTTCACGTGATTGTTGCTGAGTGATCAGTGTATTGCTTCATTTCGAATGGTATTTCAGAAAACATCAATAAACAATAATTCATCACTGACACAGTCAGAGTGCAGTGCTGTCAATCAACAAAATTTGAATCACGTCAAACAAGAGAATGAAGACGATGAAGATGATGTTATCTTCATAGACGTTCATCAAGGATCTGAACAGCAATCGAACCAACAATCATCCGAGAACACTCAAAATCAGCAGAAAGGTTTTTTCATTTTCTTTCTTTTTTTCGTTCATTGATTGAATTGTTGTTCTCCGCTGTCGATGATCAATCAGTTTGGTTCGAGGTTTTATCAGGAAGAGAAAATAAAATCTGTGTGCCTTAGGCCATAAATTTAGGCAAATTTTTTGTTGTTTTTAATGAACGACGTTTTTTTCAATAATACTTCAAGGAGTTTAACGGAAGAGGAGGATATGCTGTTGTTAGGGAAGTGTTCAATTCAAAGGATTGATGAATGGAGTTCTTATGAATTTATGCGAATTGATTGTATTGAAGTTGAGAGTTTGCTGAAATGTTTTTGCATTTTGAGATTGATGTGGTAATTGGTAGAGAATGTTGCAGTGAAAATGCAGCTTCAAAGTTCTATCTACTAATATGATGTCGTTTCAGTGCTGTCCGAAACGATGTCGGCAACGCAGTCAATCGTTTCGCAGTCAATGCCCGTACCGAACACTTTCCTGGCAAATGTGCGCATGGAAAGCGATAACTCACAAACAGCACCCATTTGCGAACGCTCTCATGCAACTTTGCCCAGAATCAATATCCCAAATGGTTGCTAATAATACCATTACAGACCTTTTGTTTGTCTATTTCATTGATTGTGATATGTAGGCATTTATTCACCATAATCAATTGAAATACTGTCAGTGTTAATTTCAACTTTCGTCTAGCAACGATTTTGTGTCCGTAATAAGTTAGTTAGTTCGGTGATCTCATAATTTGTTTTGTTTAAGAAACAAACAAAGAGGCAGTTAACGGTGTTGTGGAGCGATTGGTGAATGAAGTTGCTGGTGAGGCGGAACAATTTGGTATGTTTTGATGAATAATTTTGATTGTCTCTTTCTTTACCTAATCGTTTCATTTCGATGTTCATATGAACATTTACGTGATGTTATTTTGTAAATGAATTTGTAAAAAAATTTTTTTGATATCCTCTTCCATGGAAATTATCGCATTTCTGCAAAAATGATATGTATATGGTTAGTCATATGCATTCAACTTGAAATGTGAAACGTTTGGACTGAATGAGAGCAAGTTTAGATGAAGAAAGTCAGCGAACGTCGTCATCGAGCTCAACCTCGCCACGATCCACTCCACCACCACAACTCAACGACGAACGACAGCAAACAACGATGCAGCACCTGATCGAATCAACACAAGCGAGAAGGTCACAACTCAACCCGAGCAATAGCGGTGATGTGATCCTTATCCTTCAGATGCCACCACCAAATGATTGCCAACAGGTGAATCTATCTGTTCGCGAATTGAATTCATTTCGATAACTTTTTGTATTTCATCACATCATAAGGGTCATTCAATGAACCATTCATTACCGTTGGTGAAGATGAACCAGTGTGCGATTGTTTCCTTTTTTTGGATGAGTGTTTTTTCAAAATTTAGTTGAAAGTATTTTTGTTTTGTTAAGGTATCGTCTGATCAACAAATATCTTATCACACGATTGTACAAGCACTGGCAACCGGCGGTACGATACAACAAAATGCTCCAACAATTGTAGGAAGTTGCAGTAATGATAATAATAGTAATAATAATAACAATAACAATAATAATAATAATAATAATAATAATAATAATGGTGATGACGACGACGACGACATTCAAATTATTGAAGATGATGAGGTGGGCATTTGAATTTTTGAGAATTTTAACATTACGTTTTCAATTGATGAACTCTGTGAGCCGAACCGAAAATTTTTGAGTTGTGATTGTTTGAAGGATGTAGAAATTAGTCCAAACCTAAATTTGAAAAGGATGTAGCAAGGGTAATTGTTGAAGTATGCAGTATACCCAGATTTGTAGCGTTTAATGATTACACAATCAAATTAGTATCATTCAGATGAGTTTTATTCAGTCGTTGATGAATGGTTATTGTTGTTATAGGCGGTTATGGACAAACAGACAAATACAAATACGGCTCATGATAGTGGAGAAAAGACTGGTCATGCAGATGATTCAGAACAAAATGATGGAGTTGTTGTGCAGAATGCAGATGTTGTTGATGAGAATGCGATAACAGCTAGTGAATCGTTGCATTTGGAAGAGATTCATGATGAGGGAGATGATGAAGTGCAAGCGGTGGCTGCTGGCAAAGGGTTAGTGAACTTTGTAGTTGGTTATTAGATACATCTTTTGGTTGAGTAGTCAAGCAAGGAAGGAGTGGGAAAAGGCGTTATTGCTGTTGTGTTTTAAGAGTTATTGAACGATGTGATGATGATCTCAGAGAATGCTTCAGACTCGGTATTGAGAAGGCCAAGAAGCGAGAGCCAAAAATTGTATGTCCACACTGTACAGCTAAATTCGTAACGCATGTAGCACTCGAAGCACATTCGGCGTCGCATCGATACGATGCTGGCAATACCATCGAAGAGGTTCGCTTCATTTCGTGTCTCTTATGCATTTTTATTGACTAACGGGTACGGTACCACTTTCCGTTTTGCAACGCCTTCTTGTCGATTGTTGTTGTTGTGATGAGTTTAATTGATTACCTGAAATTGATGTGTTATCATCCGCGTACAGTACTAACTGATGAATGTTTAATTCAGGTGCTTGGTGTACCGCTCAAAGAAACAGTTTATATATGTCGTTTATGCTGTCTAGCGTACGAATCGGAGACGGTTTATGGGCGTCATATGCAAACGCATGGTCAATTACAGAACTGTCCATACTGTTCAATGGTAGCTTTTAATGAAGATCAATTGCAACAACATCTACAGCAGCACACGAACGCAGGACAGTGTTTGACGTATGCATGTTACCGTTGTGCGGATACATACAGCTCGGTTAGTTCAGTTGATTATGTGCTAAATTGTTTTGTTCATCTGATGTAGTTTTTGATTTGAATTTTTTTTATGCGATGCGTATTTATTGTAAGTTTATTATTTTAGTCGGTTTTGTTTATGGGTTTATTAATTTGTCGTTTTTCGCATTCGTTATTGGAAGGCGTTGCTTGCCTTTTATGAGCCAAATCGTTTTGTTCTGCAGAAATAGGTGTAATTTGTAAACAAGATGCAACAGTTGATAATGTGGAAGTCTTTCGGTCTTGGATTAACGAGTGGTTTCTAACGTTTTGATGCTTGTTCGATGAGAATTTAAACTGCGAAATGATGATGTTTCAAAAATGAATTTCTGTCTGAAAGCATTCCGTAGTTTTATGAGGTTAGATACATTTCAGGATGAACGTCTCTATCATCACGCGATGCGCAGACATCAATTGATGTTGATGTATTACTGCAAGAATTGCGGTATTGGTTCGACTGATGGGAAAATAGTTTACAATCATATTGTGCGTCATGCGTGTGTGTCACAAGTACGTCTTCTTTCATTCTCACGTTCAGTGTGCATTTTGCACGTTATTTAGTTAGTGCACGGCCATTCAGTGAATTTATCTGCAGCAAGCAGCATTGTCGTCAGCATCGAAATTGGGTGTTGCACCCGCATCGATGTTCCATTATCAGCCACTTAAAGTGAAACAGTACGAGGACGCAGTTAGCAAATCGACTTTGCCCGTTGTTACACCGTCCGACTGCATACATCGTTCATTTCTGATTTCGCAGAACGAACACATTCTTATCACATGCCCACTGTGCTATTGCCTCGTTGGTTTTATTCTTATTATTATTATTGTAATGACTTAATTAGTTGAATATTTCTGCACTTGAATGGAAGAACGTTTTGTTGTTGTGAAATTTTGTTAATGGTTTGAGAGAAGAAGTATGGCTCATTTTCATTCGTTCAGATTCATCATTTCAGATCAGCTTCAATCGATTGCGCAGTGAATTCTCAACTTTAACCACCAATTACCCGGTAGAGTTTTATTTTGTTTTGTTTTTGTTCTTTTGAGATGCTGAACAAACGTGATCGTAATCGTTTTTTGGATTTACTTGATTGCTCTTTTCAAGGAAATATTTTATATTTACATCCCAAAAATCCTCATTGCACTATAGATAGTCCCCTAAAAAATGGATTCATTTGCGTGATATTTAAGTTGTGATATCAGGGTTGTGATATTTTTTATGATATAAAGATTATTGTGCAAACATGAAACACATGTGCAATAGATAAAGACTAAAATTGAAGGGTGTTCTGTATCGTGGCACTGATGATAATGGTGACATATTGTCTGCGATGATTCGACTTTGGCGAACGGCAAGACTGCGCAAAGACAAGGGTGGTAACGCTGAGAAAAAGAACGATAACCGCAATCAACGTCCCGTCTCGCCGGCTGCGCTCGCTCAGCCCTATCCAGCACCTGTCATATCGCAAACTGTACAAAATTTATCCGTTCTCCTATCGCAACCCTCCTCGGCGGCTGTTTTTGGTCAGCAGTCGGGCATACCGTTGTCTGCATCGAACTCGAACAATACGAACAATTTGCAAGTGTCCGTGCAGTCAAGGCAACAACAGATCGCGTCGTCGTCATCGTCAACTCTAAGCAACAACAACAACACGACCAGTGATCACCAGACACAATCGTCAGCACCTCCACTTCTAACGCCATCAGTCACAATCGCAACCACACCATCGTGCTCATCAACGCCAACGTTTTCGTCGTCACTAAATACAGACCGATTGATCAGTGGTGCGACATTTATGCTCAATGAAGAAGTGAATAGAATAATGCGATCAATTCAAGGCAGTCAGCGACACAACAACAGCAGCACTACATATCCTCAGTCTTCTACTTCTACTTCTGCTTCTCTTGCTCGTGCTGTAACTGCATCCTCGTTGTCCTCTTCGACAAATTTATCCAATCAACAGCAAAGAGTCGTCGACAGCATACCGCAGCTTAATAACAATAATAATACTCTTAATATGAGCAATTGTAATGGACAGGTTACTCAGTCACAGGCACTCAATTCTGCTGCGTTACGTCAAAGACTAGCGACTCGGCACGATACTGTCAATGCTCAACAACAGCAACAACAGTCCTTCAATCGATCTAGCAACAGCAAAATTTCTTTGGCGCAGTCGTCAACTATTCGACAACAGCAGGTCTTTTGAATTTTTTTGTTTGTTTTGAGAAGTCTTTTCAAATTTTACAAGAGCAAAATATTTTTTGCAACAAAATATCTGTTTAACATTGATATTGTTGTGTCATTATTCAGTACTGTGTCCAAATGGTATTCTGAATCCATCAAATTGTACATTCTGAGTGTAGCGTCCGTTTTCAGTTACCAGCAGCAAACGTTCGAGTGCGTATGCAGCCGAAATCATTACCGCCATCTGGTTTAAGACAGTGGTCATCAGCCAACTCATTAACGGTGTGTGTTCGTGTTCGAGTAATTATTGTTTCGGTGTTGCTATGCGTGAACGTTTGAAACATATTAAGCACTTGTTCTGTCTGCTACGTTCAACAAAGTTCTCATAATTTCATTTCATATTTTTCGTATTCTCAGAATGCTTGTGGGACGGGCACGTCTGGTCGTTCTAATCCTTCAACATCGAGCAATAATTACCTCTCTTCAAGACAAACAAGCCACAGCATTTCATCACAGCGTTCAACTTCGACTGCACAAGTTCGTTTAACTGATGATAGAAGTGAATTTATTCAACTGAACGTGCAATAAGATGTGATTTGAATTTTGTACGGATATCGGTAAATGAACGGTCAGGTCATTTTGACGGTATAGTAGAATCGTGGAATGTTTTACAAAAAGTGTTGTGATGATTTCGATTGCTGTATTTGTTTGTCGAAGGTTAACTTATTCAATGCAATTCAGTCGGAATCAATTATACCGATCTCGGAGAACTACATTATACGCAATTCGCGTGGTGAACTGGTGTGTAAATTACCGGAGTGCACAGGCATTCGTATAGACAAACTGGCAGTTGGTCACGTTCATAACCTGCGACATAACATTCACAACAATTATTTCTGTTTGGAGTGTGGCACGGCATTTACTGCTGAATTGTTCGCAATCAAACATCAAATTCAAGTTCATCATAATGGCGTAGGTAAGTGTATTGCTCAGTTATATCTTGATTATTCAGTGTGTGCGATCTACTGAGAACGGTTTAATTATCCAATGGAAAAGTTACATTTTATGCGGATGATTGACTCATTTTGCTCTTGTAATTAATGACATATACGAGCTTTTGCAATTGTCATGTCGATGTCACAATTTATTTCTGAGACTGAGATACATGCTTGATCGTCCAGCCGTTGTTTGCATTAATGTAACAAAAAAGGTATTATAAGTTATTATTCGAAGCAAAAAATGATCCTAAACACACGTTGATAATCATAAAATCAGTGACAATGGACAGTTTTAGTGCCGGAGGTGAAATTGCGGTGTCTGTGGTGCGCCAAAATGCCGGTATTTCACACGGCGAGTGCTTTCAAAACGCACCTTAAAGAGCATGTCGGCCGTGAGCTGAAATTCCCTATGCAGTCGAATCGATTGTGAGTTTAATATTGTCGATTAATATTCTGTTGATTCAGTCAGTTTAATCGATTTCAACGCTGCAGTCATTCGGCATCATTAAAAAAAATTTTTGGGATTCGGTTCTGTATGATTATTCATTCATTTTTGAAGAATGAATTCTAACGGTGGAATTGTCTCGATTACTAGTTATCCGGTAAAGATTAGCAGCATTAGATCGTCCTCTTGCAATATACCGCCACCTGCTATCGGAGGCTGATCATTTCTAAACTCAATTTAAGATTGTTTTGAATGATTGCTCGATCAATTTTTGATGTTTTTTCGTATTGATTTACTCGTTTAATTTTCAAGCAGATGCGATATGGCGTTCGCGAATGAAGATGCAAGATTTTTGCACGAAAAAGAGCACGCAAAATCCAAATCATCGTATGTTTTACCTGATATTTATCGGTTGCTTTAAATGATTCCTTATTATTTTTAATATATCAATGCATTTTCAATTGCATTAACTTAACTGTGAAGGTCATTTAATTGCTCCAACTGATTGTGTGTCAGTTTTCCGAAAGAGTTTCGATCTTATTTTCTGAATTGGATAGTATGTACACTGAATATTTTTTCATTCAGGATTTGTTGTGTGCTATGCGGAACGTCAAGTGGTTATTGGTCGGTGCCAATATCACAGTTATACCCTCCACTGGAACATGCTTACATTCATGCATTCTCATTGTGGGCTATGTGTCGAGAATGCGGTCTTTGTTTCCCGAACGAAGTGAAGGTATTAGTCCTCATCGCTTTTTTTGTTATTCCAACTGTTGTCTTTGAGAATTCTTCATTATTTGATTCATTCGGTCACATGGAAGACTGTGCTGATACTTTGGTTCATGTTCAAAATGTTCCCATTAGGAAGTAACAGTTAAGAGGTTGTTTTTTAAATTCAGAAAGAGCAATTCATAAGTCACTATCAACAAACGCATTGGTTGAGTTCGTCATCGAGATGTGCTGTTTGCGATATACCGTTGGCTGGACAACATGTTCATTCCCATGCTCTGAAAAGACATTTTGTTAGTTTTTTTTTCATTTCATTTCAAACTTTCATATTTGCATTGATTCTTTCACACGAACTCTATTGCAAATGAACAGTGTTTAACGAAATTTACTAATATGTGTACGCTTTCTTGTAATTTGATATGCGTGCTTCTCGACTATGTTTTATTTTGTATGGAATTTTTTGAGTATTGATTCATTTGAAGTTATGTGCATATTAAAAATGGTCACTTAGTTTTGCCGAATTAATGTGTCGTTGAGAATTCGTTTTGAGACTGTTAAAGCAGAAATTGTTTGTTTTTCATGTGAAGTGAGACAGATTCACTGATTTCGTTTCAGGTGCTAGGAATAAAGACCGATCGCAACAAACCGTTTGTTGTCACGGTAAGCGAATCGCTGCTAAATTCATATCTCGGTTTTGCGGTATCGCATAATGCAAGAGTATAAAGGACAGACGGGCAATCGGGATTCGTATTTGATTAAGATGTTTGCATATTCTCGCAATGAATGAAGAGTTCTTATGAGTTACAATTAGCATTGATAAGATGCGATTCAATTCTCAGGATACATGAAGACAACAGTTAATTGCAGTGGATGAGAATAAAGTGTGAAACTATCACATTTGCTGGTTTCGATGAATATTTTTGGTTTCCTTATTAATTTCCATCACTCAAAGTCTTGAATAGCTCATAATACAGTGTCACGGAAAAAAAGCTTATTGAAGGTTTCAGTAAAGCTTGGAAGTGATACGATTTGAACAGATAATTAGATACAATCCAACTCATACTCTAACTCACCATTAGGCTAAGTGAGAATGCAACATCATTAAGCGGCATTCATTTCGTTCTCGTTTTTCCGAAGTGCCTTCTGAGAATGAAAGCGTTTTATAAATGTTAGCAGTCAGCCAGTATGGATGGATGCGTCTATGATAACGTTTTTATTTTTTGGACTGTGTAACTCCTATTATCACTGCTGATCTCGTTGATTTTATTTTGAATTTCTCACCTTTTCTGTCTGATTATTTCGTATAATTTATTTCATAGCTGTTGTTATTTGTTTTACTAATGATTTGAAGTGAATTTATTCGTTGACTTAAACGTATGGTCGATTCATAGGGAAAAAAGAATCTGAATATATCAGTTTCAATCATTTCAAATAGAAACGTTCACTTCAATATCCGCGATTTTTTTATTTGATCAAATCAATGTTTGGAGTGTTTTTTTCTTTGAATAATAGTTGTTCTCCTTTCTGTGTTATGCTCACGCATGGTACTACTCGTGTGTTTTGTAAATTCATCAGTTTTATTCATCACTGAAACGTTTCTCCAGTACTGCATTCATTTATCCTTCCGAGTGCGACATTTTCGGTAATTATTGATGTTTTATGCGGTATTCTGTCGGACGGAGCAGTGGTTCTCAACCTTTCTTTCTACCACACCCGTTGAAAAATTTCAAAATGTCTTCGCAGTCCTCATAACATCACCCACTTTATATCAATAATAACTGCAGCGAATGTGTAGTAGTGCAGATAAGTGCACATCATTCAAGTACGTTCTAACGTTTTCAAAAAGTACATTAAAGTCCACCCTATAGCCTACTTTTTACACGTATGTATGCGTGGAAATCCGCCTTTGCCTACTCAAACTGAAATATTGCAAAAACTGAAATATTACTTCGTATTCCCTGGAATACTACCTGGCGCCCCGAAGGGATACTGCGAGCACTCCTGGTTGAGAGCCTCTGGAATAGGGAAACGACGGAATACTTATCGTTGGTTAGTTAGGTTTATGAGAAAGTTTCTCGTGTTATTGAAATTATTTTTTCTTTTATCAAATTTTGCAAATAATCGTTATTACATGTGTTCTATTCTTACATATTTTATTGTTTCGTTTGCTCATAATTCGTTATCGTTCAGATTTATTTCATTCGTGTTGTTTGTTTGTTTGTTATTTTTTCTCGTATCAGAGTTGATAAAGTTTTTCCTTGAAATCTTCTCATTCGCTCAGTTTTCGAGTGGAGAAATTATTTTGAGTTGTCATTTGCGAATAGTAGTGTTCTTGTTGAATATTTGCTCTTTATGATGTCGTATGGCATTCATTGGTTGATGATAAACGCTCAGAAAAGTAAGTAACGTATACTGTGAAACATGCGGCCGATAAGCGAACTCCTTCGCAATCTCGTTGAGTCTACTTAGAAAGGTTTATTTGATTGATGATATGCTGCGTTCGAGTAATATTGTTGTTGTGATTGAATGGAATAATGAACGAAGTGGTTTCGTGCATTCAAAGTGCTCTCGGAAGCGTTGTTTGTAAATTCTAATCAGTGATTTTTCGCTGATTTGTGCAAGTCCGAATCGGACGATTACAATCTAGATCATTGACGGGACTGTTCATACGTTCATCATCGACTGAATGTTCGTTCACTTTTATAGATTGAATTTTCAGATCGTATTGTTTTATTTGACTCTTTGTGAGTTGTGCTTTTTTTCGAGATGGGCTTATTGAGGGTGTCGAGCGTGATTGGAATTTGTTCACTTTTAATATATTATTTAATTTCGAATGATTATTTTAATAAACGAATCGTTCAAGTTAAAACGTTAAAAGATCTACAGCCACAGTATGAATATATTATAAGTAAGTGCTCTCAACTTTTTGCAATAATAATTATCGCAATAACGACAACATTATCGCACATTCACGAGTAGTGACAACGCTAGTAGTGAACAGCAGTGTTGATGAATAACATATTGTTATGTATTACACAATTTTCATTTTTAATGGAGAATTAATTTTTATACACTATTGTCCGTGATGATGACAATAGTTCTAGTAGTAATAATAGTAATAATAATAATATTAAAAGTATTAATAATAACGATGATAATAGTAGTGTTGTCAGAAACGGTAATGAAATTGATAACAGTCAAATAAGTGGAGTCGGTGAACGAAAATGAAATTCAATCGAAAAATTTCAGTCGGCGGTGGTACAACAGGTGTTTTATTAGCATGTCGACTGTCTGAAGATGCAAATAATTTTGTATTGTTATTGGAAGAGGGCGATCAATTACCGTTCTATCATTACAATTATTACTTTTCGAAATACTTCAAGAAATTGTGGAATTTGAATCATTTTGCATTCACCTACAATGTTTCGTTGACGTCAACAACAACTGATCATCATAACCAAGTGATCGCTTCGTATCATCGTTCTCATATTGAATTGAACGCTTACTCTACTTTTGTAGTGAGATTAATTGACAGCTCGCATTTCAATAACTCCACCGTCGTCCTCTTCGACAGTATTGTGGAAATTTTAGGATGAAAGTTTCACTGCTGAAGCGAACGACTCTGAACAGTGGCAGTCTCGGCGAGCGCTGGGAGGTAATGGAAACAATGGTTTGAGTGAACAACCGTTGCTCTACAACAAACCGAATGCTTACGAATGGGATCGATGGGTGGAAGATCGCTCATTAACGGACGTTTGGTCTTGGAGCAATGTCGAATCCTATTTCGAAAGATATTCGAAACAAACCGTTTCTGGGCAGGGGAATGCGGGTGATAATAATTGAACTTTATGGGTTCATAATAGCTCAACTGATTTATAGTCTCACGCAGTTTCCATTTATAAACTGGGTTCAAATTTAGTTCGAGTTAAAACGTTTCATTTGAAACTGAATGAGGAAGTGTTTGAACGAGAGTTGTTTGACGTGTTTTTACGATACTTTCTGGAGATATGAAGTTAGCGGTTATGAGGAAATGCTCCTTATGAAAAGTCATGAATAGGTCGTCCCAATCTACTGACTCCGTTATCGTCAGAGTAGCGGTCTGAAGCTTATTTGTTTCAGTACGTTCAGTTGTAAGGCCTCGACATTCGACACTGAGCGATATTGATGTATTGTTCAAAAAGAATAACAATGATGCAGTTTGTGAGTTTGTTACCACTTCCAGTTATTCATTGCGTTATTTAGCAACACTTGGTACAGAACGTGACCGTCTTTTCCACTAGTGTTTGTTTTCAGTGCTGTTATTGTCGTCAGGCTGATAATTACAATATGAAATGAATATTCGTAGGACTCTTATCACCAACATTAAAAATATATTACCTGGATTGGCTAGGCTACTAAACGTTTGTAACGTTGCTAGCCACAACGCTTGCGCTTCCCTTCGCACTGTTATGGCGTTGATTTACGCCACCCCGCTGGCTAGGCGAGCAGACCAACCGAACACAATCGAAATTGAACCAAAAGTACATTATTATTACAAAAATTTGCAGCGTTTTCTAAAGCAGCCTATTGGATGAAATATTCTGATGAAAGTAATGATGAAGGGGCATCGGTTCTGGATTATTTAACAACTGAGGTTCAATCACGATTCAATTTACACATTCTCACCGGTGCTAAAGCTACCAAGGTGCAGTGCATTCTTTGTGCATGATAATAGTTTATGCAAGTATATGTACAATCATACCCTTCTTAGTAGCAGAAGGTGAGAGGTGAGACACAATTAATATTCCACTTAAGATATTGTTCGGTATGGATGGTGCGGCGACAGGTGTAAATTATATTTATGAAGGGCGTTCGCAACGAGTATTGATAAATCGTGAGGTGATCTTATCGTGTGGCCCAGTTGAAACACCACATTTGTTATTGTTGTCTGGAATTGGAGCCGAAGAGCAGCTGAGATTATTTAATGTTTGTCGCTTCATCTCGTTTTTGATTTAATCATTCAGAGCGACAACTCTTTTCATTCGATTACGAATCCAATTTAATCAGTGCTAATCACACTCAAATCGCTCATCAAAACAACCTCAACTATCTCTATAAACCATGCTTAGATCTTTCTGCTGCTGCTTATTGCGTTTTTTCCGATGATACTTGTTTATCTGTCCCGGATAATGTCCTTTCAGATCACGCCGGTGAGGTCTCTTCCAGCTGTTGGTGAACAGTTGGCGATTCCATTGTCAACGACGATTCAGTACGAAACAAATCTGATTTGTGATCCCACTTCATCCAATCATTATACATCGATTGAAATGCTCATTCAGAAATTCTGTAGCAATTTTCAAATTTCGCAACCGATCACTGTTTTTTGTAAGTATCTCACTGTCAGTTTTGTTCAGTTTTTGGTTTTTTAACTTATCATTATTATGATTATCATTCCTATGATTATAACAATAATTATGATTGCTGTTAATTCTAATCTCATTCATGTTTGAAATCAATGCAACTGAAGGTGATCACTTTAATTCGTCATCGAGAATAACACTGCCCGCCTTCACGACTTCTTTCACAGTATCACCTCAGAGTAAAAATACTGATGCTTTCATGCTAATCGAACCATATTGTAATCAGGTTTCTGTGCATATTTATATATTTCATTTTCATTTATTATCGCCTTAGGTAATATTACATCATCTTTTAATTCAGTAATAAGCAAATCATTTTAATTAGCAAATTACAATAGATTCGTTAATATGTTTACTTGTTTTCAGTCGAAGTGGTTTCTATCAGTTGAAGTGTCCTTAATGAATGCGTACAGAATTGGCTCAGTGCGTTTGAATTCTATAGATGCGTTAGCTGCACCCACCATCGAAGTTCAGCCCAAAGGCGTATTTTCTGGTCTACTCACGAAAGGTTTTTATCCTTTGGCTGGCTTTACGTGAACCGATAATGATATCGTCACTTCTACAGAAGTTTACCTTCTTAAGCTGTCAAACGGGCCCATCATCTTTTGACGTCAACGCAAACGTTTTCGCCGATCGGGCTGACGCCATCGAAGGCACAAAAGTGGAAATGTGACGGCAGATCTTCCGAAGATTTGTTCTCATGTTTAGCGACGAATTTTGAAGAGTTTAGCGATGAAGCGTTCAAATCCTACCCTACATCGTCTTGTGCAATGGGAAATCTGTTGGCGAATTCGGTTGTTGATAAAGATTTAAGGTTCGTTCGTTTGTGTTGTTGTCTGGAAATTCACTGAGGAAGCCGGCGAGAGATGATAATCTTCAATGCTATGAGAAGAACGTCTTATTCTGATTGTAAATGAGGAAAGAATTTACATTCGGGAAATTTAATTTCTTGGCACATGTGTATAAAATTTACGTCGAAAAAAAGCTTACATTGAGAGGAGAGAGGGCTATATTCAAGGAAAATTGGGGCCTCACAACAAGCAAGGAACATATAGAAGTGACGAAGCAAACGATTTGTCAATTGCAGAGTTCATGAAGTGAAACGTTTACGAGTAGTTGATGCATCCGTTCTACCACCAACGTCAAGTGTTCGAAGTGTTTATGCATCACTTCTGATGCTCGCTGATAAAGCAGTCGACATTCTCCAAAATGAAACCTACTAGAGAACAGCGACAAGAAACCAAAACTCTTCTGAACGCAGCATTCACTTCGATCTTATTTAATCTGAGACTTAACTGATTAAACAAATCTTTCAGTAATTATGTCGTGATATCACACATTAGCATGAATGATGTTTGGTAAAGTGTGAATTTGGTGAAGAGTGAATTATTGTCTCATACGAACAACATAAACTTTGTATGTGTGATGATTTTTGATTAAAATACGTACAAATTATATATTGCAATTTTCTCTACGGACTGTTTTTGTTAATAAATCGCTTCTGACCTGTTTCGCACGATTTATCGCTCAACATAACATAAACTGGTATCTGTTTCAAATTGATCGTCATGTTCTACCGTTGGATTCACGGTAACTGTGAGTGCGAATAAATGAAATAAGAAAAGCTCACTGACAATGAGCACTTGTGCAATTTCGTAATTTCTCTTTGCTTTTGTGATAATAATATACAAATGAACCATAATAATGCCATACAGTAAATTCGCTTCACGACCACTCATATCACAATGCTAAAAAGTTTTCCATCTCTACCTTTTCGTGGTTCATTACTAATTTTGTGTGCTAAATACGACGGTTCATGGTATAGTTCTTATTGTTCTTCAGAAACTCTCAATGTTTTTTCATGTTCATGGTAGCAACGATTGATAAGCGAAAATCACCTCTGCCCAGCACGCGATACCTATCTCCCTCTATTATTTTTAGAAAGCTGAGATTCTGCTCGTTCGAGCGATGTACAAATATAACTATATTACCAGGCAAACTTGAGAAGACGGTAGGCCTGAATGTATCAAACCTATATTTCTAAAGTAATGTATAATATCTATTGATCTATAGTGATCAAATGCATAACAATGAGCACATCAGCGCTAGTTGAGAGAGCTTTAATAAAATAGCTGTACCTCCTCAACTAAGCAAAATCTCCTAAAAGAACACATTTTTTCTGAATGCAGAAATTCTGGTCGATCGATTGGTGTGAAGAAATTGATATGTTACTGGTCAAAGTTGAGAGTACGGTAGGTTTCAATGAGCTAACCCCTATAGCATCAGGAAAATAGCTATATCTCCTCGCAGAGGCGAAAATTGCTCGGCGACTTTTTCATTTTTAGAAAGCCGATATACAGCTCGATCGAATGATGTACAAACATTAGCATGTTTCCTGGTACACTTGAGAAGACGGTAGGCTTGAATGTATCAAATCTATATTTGTTGAGTAATATATAATATCTATTGATCTATAGTGACCAAATGCATAACAATGAGCACCTCAGCGCTACCTGAGAGAGCTTTAATAAAATAGCTGTACCTCCTCAACTAAGCGAAATCGCCCAACAAAACATATATTTTTCTGAATGTAGAGATTCTGATCAATCGGACGGTGTGAAGAAATTGATATGTTACTGGCCAAAGCTGAGAGTGCAGTTGGTTTGAATGTGCCAACCCCTATAACATCAGCAAAATAGCTATATCTCCTCGCAGGGGCAACATTTAACGGTGATGTTTTCATTTTCAGAAAGCAGAGTTTCTGCTCAATTGAAAAATGTACAAACGTTAATATGTTTCCCGGCAAACTTGAGAAGACGGTGGGCTTGAATGTATCAAACCCACATTTCTATAGCAATGTATAATATGCATTGATCTATAGTGATCAAACGCATATCAATGAGCACCTCAGCGCTAGTTGAGATAGCTTCAATAAAATAGCTATACCTCCTCAAATAAGCGAAATCGTTAGACAAAATATATGATTTTCTTAATCCAGAGATTCTGCTTGATCGATTGGTGTGAAGATATGGATATGTTACTGGTCAAAGCTGAAAGTACGGTAGGTTTCAATGAGCTAACCCCTATAGCATCAGGAAAATAGCAATATCCCCTCGCAGAGGCAGAACTTGGCGGCAAGTTGTTCATTTTTACGAAAGTGACATTCTGCTCGATGGAAGGATGTCAAAGCATCACTATGTTGCCGGACAAACTTGAGAAAACGGTGGTCCTGAACATCGCAGCTTCCATATTCTTATAGTAACGTGTAGATTAATCTATAGCGTCTGATCAATATATTGTACATCAATAAGTGCCACTGCGCTAGTTGAGAGAGATTTAACAAAATTGCTATATCTCTTCAATAAGACAAAACCACCCGACAAAATATATGCTTTTGTGAATCTAGAGATTCTGCTGGATCGAATGGTGTGCATATATTCACATGTTACTGTGCAAAGCTGAGAGTACGGTAGGTTTGAAAATGGAATGGTGCGTAACATTAAGAAAATCCCTATACTTCCTCAAATAAGAGGAATTGCTCCACAAAATTATATTTTTCTGAATGTAGACGTTCAGCTGGATCGAATGAATTAAAGAAATTCATACGTTCCTGGGCAAACTTGAGAAGACGGTGGTCCTGAACATCGCAACCTCGATGTTCCTATAGTAACGTGTAGATTGATCTATAGCGTGTGATCAATATATTGTACATCAATGAGTGTCACTGCGCTAGTTGAGAGAGCATTAATAAAATTGCTACATCTCTTCAATAAGACAAAACCACCATTCAAAATATATGCTTTTGTGAATCTAGAGACTCTGCTGGATCGAATGGTGTGCATATATTCACATGTTACTGTGCAAAGCTGAGAGTACGGTGGGTTTGAAAATGGAATGGTGCGTAACATTAAGAAAATCCCTATACTTCCTCAAATAAGAGGAATTGCAACACAAAATTATATTTTTCTGAATGTAGACATTCAGCTGGATCGAATGAATTAAAGAAATTCATACGTTCCTGGGCAAACTTGAGAAGACGGTGGTCCTGAACATCGCAACCTCGATGTTCCTATGGTAACGTATAGATTGACCTGTATCGAGCGATCAATGCATTTTTTATCAATTAGTGCCACTGCGCTACTTGAGATAGCTTTAATAAAATTGCTACGTCTCTTCAATAAGACAAAACCACCCGACAAAATATATGCTTTTGTGAACCTAGAGATTCTGCTGGATCGAACGGTGTGAAGAAGTATACATATTAGTGGGCAAAATTGAGAAAACGGTGGTCCTGAACATCGCAACTTCGATATTCCTATAGTAACGTGTAGGTTGATCTGTCTCGAGCGATCAGTGCATTGTATATCAATGAGTGTCCCTACGCTAGTTGAGATAGCTTTAATAAAATTGCTACATCTCATCAATAAGACAAAACCACCCGACAAAATATATGCTTTTGTGAATCTAGAGATTCTGCTGGATCGAACGGTGTGAAAAAGTTTACAAGTGATGTTGGCAAAGTTATCACCATATCCCATCCAAAAACAAATTACATGTTACTGGACAAACTTACATGTTACTGGGCAAGCATGAGAAAACGGTGGTCCTGAACATCGCAGCTTCGATATTCCTATAGTAACGTTTAGATTGACCTGTATCGAGCGATCAATGCATTTTATATCAATGAGTGCCACTGCGCTACTTGAGATAGCTTTAATAAAATTGCTACATCTCTTCAATAAGGCCAGACCACCCGACAAAATATATGCTTTTGTGAATCTAGAGATTCTGCTGGATCGAATGGTGTGCATATATTCACATGTTACCGTGCAAAGCTGAGAGTACGGTAGGTTTGAAAACGGAATGGTGCGTAACATTAAGAAAATCCCTATACTTCCTCAAATAAGAGGAATTGCACCACAAAATTATATTTTTCTGAATGTAGACGTTCAGCTGGATCGAATGATATTAAAGAAATTCATACGTTCCTGGGCAAACTTGAGAAGACGATAGTCCTGAACATCGCAACC